>DWON01001862.1:0-22686 GCA_018251015.1 Phocides pigmalion okeechobee
GTGTGGTTGCCAGATACACATTATTGGAAGCGACCATCTTCGTCCTCAAGAGATTTTATTAGCATATGCCTGCATTACTCATGTAGAAATTGATGTTACAAAATTTTATTCAATCTTTCAAGCCTTATTTGACCCACTAAGAGTGGAATTTTCAAAATTCTTTTGTTAATGCTTACTTAAGCTGTAGGTATAGAACCTACCTGATAAATTTTAGCGGTGTCGGCTATGCGTTCTTAGCTGCCCTTCTTTTATATATTGTACTGATTCAGTGGGTAACAAGATAAAAAGAAAACTTTTTGAAGGACTTCTTTTAGTCATCAGGAATAGAAACTCATTTGTGATCGACATTAGAAAGAAGCCCAATCCTATGAGTTGTTTATATCCATAGGCAACACTGACAATTTTATCAGGTGAGCCATCTGTCTATGGTCCAGAACAATCTAAAAAAGTATAGGTATGCAATTATATACCCATAATAAATACCAACATACATTTTGTAATCGTGTCGTAATTCAAACTGTTTTATATTTTCTAAATTTAGTTCAATGTTCGTGATTACATTCGTTTTCATATATCTGTACTAAAGTATATATATACGTTGTGGTTTTGTAAGAATCTCACAGACGTAATCTCTCCCCTAAGAGGTCGGGTATCAATGAAAAATTCCCCTCCGTATCCCAAAGAAGGTTAGTTCTTTTCGTTGTAAAGAGACACATATGCTTGCGGATGACTATTTATTTTTGTAGTAACGTTAAAAAATAAAGAAAGAATAGAAAACAAACCACAAAAATTGTATAGATTGCGAATGTAGTTGTTTTAAGTTGATGACGTTGATGACGCACATACATATGTACACATCAAAGACATAAATATCATTTAGTCTTTGTTGCAGTCAAAAGGCATATAGTTAAATGAAGTACCAACAAAACTGTTAAACAACTGTAGAAATACCTTTCTAATATGAAAACATCGTCTGACTTCCGTTTGGAAAAGTAACATGATAATAATCTTCTCACGACGCGCGTGTTTTTATTTGTGGTACGTACTTACTCGTTTGATAATTCGGAAAAAAACATAATTAATAATGCCTTGTCTACGTCAGATGATAACGCGATAAGTTACGTTGAAAAAGTGAGTATTTCACAAGAAAATCAGTCTCTATATTGTTTCATAAAATAAATTCGTTAAAGATAATCTATGTTGCTGTTGTGAAGTTATTTGGTAATAGGTACTAGAATATGAAAAATAGAGGTAGGTACCTTTATATTATTTCATCTTGTATTAGTTATATTATATTACACGTTTGCGTTGTGAATCTTAACAAAAATATACATTAAAAATTGCTGTTTATTTCCGTAATTAAATGTATTCTGTTATCGAAAAAGTTCTAGCCGAGAAAAAATAAAAGTCCTCTTAAAACTTTATTATTGTATTCTTGCTTTGGTATTGCGGTATGTAATTTAAAGGTGATTTTTAAAGAAATTGAAACATTATCTTTCTTTGTTCTTAGAAATAAATCTACAATCATTCGTTTTTTTTAATCAAAGCAATTTTAAGACATGATGGTCGGAATCACTGCCATAAGACCCAAGTTAAAAAATCTTTTTTATAAGCTTTCTTTATC
Source organism: Phocides pigmalion okeechobee (assembly GCA_018251015.1). Taxonomy (NCBI): domain Eukaryota; kingdom Metazoa; phylum Arthropoda; class Insecta; order Lepidoptera; family Hesperiidae; genus Phocides; species Phocides pigmalion. The sequence goes on from DWON01001862.1 coordinate 1,625, forward strand.
GCAGCCAACATTTGTTTCACTATTCCAATCTAATATTATAATGTTGAAGAAATACTTATTTTGTTCTAAGCGTGGTAGTCTATAGAACTTTGATATTTGAGAGAAATCCTTTGTAATTTGATAGTCTACGTACTTAAAAAAGATTTATTAGGCTATGTAACATCATGCTACCGTCCATATTAGATATTGATAAACTTGAATAACATAATATTAAATTAAATAAAAAAAAAGTCGAAATTAATTATAAAAATGGTAATCATTATCGAAATAAGTTTTCTTTTTTTGTCATTTGTTTATACGAAGAAATAAAAAATTATAAATGTTCGAGGCAATTACTGACTAGTTTGATAAAGCTACTGTATACTGAGATAAACTACTACATGCCCGTTCATTTTTTATGTTAAAAAATTTAATTAACTACGTTGTAACAGTCACGTCATTTATTAGTACGCAATACGTAATTACCCCTTCTCATTTTTTGTGTACTCCGCGCTGTATAAATAGTTATCCGTAAATAGAGCCCGCTGTTAACCATTTATTTTAACAGAAGGTATGAGGTAGATTATTTTGAGAAGGTATCGATGGCAAGGGCAGAGTGCACTATTCTCGGAGCCGGGGTACGGGAGCAGGGAACACGGGCCGGAGCGGAAAGTAAGTCGAGGCTAATCCGGCGCGCGGGTGGGCGACACCCGATACCGCGCTTACATTTGTCATTTATAATGCGCGATTTGTTGCCTCACCTCCACTCGAGCACTACAACCTTTTTATGTTCAACTAAGTACATTCGTATTCATATTTATTTTTGTTACTTTACGTATTTAACATAATAAACTTTATAAGGAATATGGTAGTCTGGAGAGTTGAGACAACAGTTAAATACAAATAGTTATCTGATACTTTTTTAGATTTAAAAATTATTTTTTGAGTTATAAAATTTGCTTCGCAGATTGATTACGTGATAATAATTAGAAAAAAAATCTTCTTAATTTTCACGAGTTGCACTTAGATATATTTTTTATGAATAGGAAGTAGGAAACGCGTCATAGTAAGTGGTCACATGTCAACACACATGTCAAGGGTACAATATAAAATCAATACATCAGCTTCGAGCGCCTTGTTGGCTAAGGTTGACTGGGAGAAAAGAGCTGGCGGAAAAACTCTCGGTACTCTTTTTAAATCAGTCCTTGATAATCTGTAATATAGCCGGAATAGGAGGAAATCTTGAAATCGCTATTCTTAGTCCTAAGGATTAACTTGGTCACCTCATATATATTATAGTCGACAATCTTTCCACCGAAACCACGCTAGAAATTGATGTGTGAAGGTATATGTTTGCAAATGTTGTATGTAGATTCCTAATAGACAAACCATACAGGCTTCCTTTACCTTTTAAATTTTACTGAATATTATTGGAAGTGTGTTGAAAACTTCTGCCTATTTAAATGCCTATCCATATGCTGGGATTGCTTCTTGTCTGTCAGATCAGGTAAGTACACTTAGTTTATTTATTCAAATATTCAAAACGCACGTCTTTAGCAATATTTTTTATGACAGTTTATGTCTGTCGTTCCGTGGTGGCAGCGGTGATATTTCTCGTCGCCCGGTTACTTGTAGGATGGAGCGACGCGGGTGTGATTACTCATGTACAAAGCTCATGTAATCATGTACGTACCTACTCTTGTTGTAATCTTTATAGGTAAAACTAGGTATAGACTTAGAACTAAATGGTTTACGCATTCTGCGAAGTACTGTAGCGCGCGAATTATTACCACCAGTAGTATTAAATTTTATCACTGGCGGTAACCCATCCAAATTTTTATAATAAAAATATGCGTTACCCTGTTTATACTAGTGAGTTACCACTGTGGTTCTTATAATCCGCAATTGCTATTTTTGTTCGGATTATAGGTGTATCGTTACCGGCTATACTTATAAGCAAAGCGATAATCTCAACCTTCAGGAGTACCAACGTTTACATGGAGTTACAGATAGAAATTCACCCATATTTGAACTTATATGTTTGATGTCTGCTACGTCTATTTAAAAAGATGGCTTGTACCTATATTGGCTACTTTCTGATAGCTGCGCCGCGAGGATTAAGAAAGGAAGAAGAAATAAATGATCTGCGTAAATCGCGGGATTAGGATGTGGTCTTTTGGCAAACTAAGCAAATATTTGGTGAAAACATTGGGAACACACATGGCGGCCACACAGGACGCATTAGCCACATTGTGCAACATCAGAAAGCGAGCGGAGCTGCCTGCACTCGTTAATGAAATCAAATCAGCGACATCGGTCACACGCCGACCGTGAAATGAAGTGAAATCGACTCACGACTGCAGAAATCAATTTTGAACAACTGTTTACGGATACCCTGTTATAGGTAATATATGATTTGTTTCCGAATTTGTCTTCAGGTACAATGTTTTTAAGCTAGTTATAAAGACCGTTATTTTAAGATTGAAATAATTTAACGATTTTATAGAACGCAAAACATATTAGATACAAAAGATTGTTGTTTGCGTAAAATACAGTTATAGTTCTAAACAGTGTAATATCAGTTTACACTCACTCCGAAACACGAAATAGGTAAGTTATAATTTTAAGTTAAAGCCAAAAAGCTTAAAATACACAAATATGCAGTAATAATATCACAAATCTAAACATGAATTATAGGTAGTACCTAATAGGTATACATGTCATTAAATCTGAATGTGTTTGTGTGTGTGTGTGTGTGTGTGTGTGTGTGTGTGTGTGTGCGTGTGTGGGTGTGTAAGTGTTAGAAAGGGAGAGAAAGAGTTATTTGTACTACATACCTTAACAAGTGTGGTTGTCTGCTCACATCTTTTCATCGAAACGTAAATGCAGCTTCATAATGGAAGATGCAAACGAGGCTGCAGTCTGTCAGACATCGGATGGTCAGTGTTCAGTCTCCATGGACATCTGTAACCGGAGCTCAACTCGAAACGAGTACCTACAAATGGCTTGGTACTCCGAATGGCTGAGATGGTCGCTCCGCTTGTAAGGGTCATCGGCAAAACCATACTTAGTTTTTGGTAATCTAAAGAGAGTTTGGAGTTTCTTTCGCCGACTCTTCTCCAAAACGAAACACCTTACGGTAGTTTATTGACGTTCAAAAAGAATTCTGTAAAGAATCTACTTTGAATAAAAATATTTTGATTTGATTTTGATTTAAATAAATGATCATGTAATTTGGTACCTATCTCTGTGGTAAACGTGTAGGGAATGTCTCAACCCCATTGCTTACAAGGGAGGTAGATAAGTACCTACTTACAGTCATAAAAAATCCGCAAATGCCATTTTGCCAAATTGAAAAACATCTGAGTGCCTCATAAGACCCATAACACTTGTAATGCCTCGCTGGAGAGTTATAAATAGCTACTTGAATAGCCAAGTAGATGCCTACACAGTATTTTTCATTTTGCAAATAATACCCGCTTGTTGAGGGTAGGGTTTTTAGTTTATCTCTTCATGTTTGGCTCATAGAGATTTTTTATGTAAGAAGTGAAGCAAACGAGCATGGAAGTCACCTCATGTTAAGTAGTCGCAAACACGACCGAAATCCTATCTGAGCTCGAACATAGATGCGTTGCTACTCTTGAGGACTATACCTACTATTTATTATACTTATGTTGTGCTGTCAACCGTAAGTTACTTTTATGGAAACTCTATATACATATATACCTATTAGATAAAAAATAGATCTCTTGTCAAAAGTCGACAATTAAACCGTCTCCAGATAAAATAAATCAAGGGCGCTGTCAAAATTTGGCCAAACCATAGAGATATTATACATAGAGTGGGGGAGCCTTAGCCAGGCTTGTGAGTGTGAGTGTCCAACAAATAATAAGAGAAAGAATATGAGATAGACCTATACTTAGGTATCTCTGTCTAAACGACGTTCTGTTATGCTGTCATGTTCTGTGTCACCGTTCTCAGCTCTTTAACCTATACCAACTAAATTAATACATATTTATATTTTTTATGTTAAAAAGTAGCAAACGACCGTACAGGCTACCTGATGTTAAATGGTCTCTGTAGTCCATGGATATCTACGTCTAATTTCAAACAGGATGAACGTACTGTCTGACGTCGTGCTTAGATGGGTTGCTAGTCCTGACGACTGAGATGGTCGTATCGCTTGCAAGCGTAGGTAGCCGCATTCCGATTAAAACACAATAACTGCTTTACGGCGGATTGTGAAGGGAGCGGTGGTATCTCCCCGGTGGAATTGTTGTTGTACCTTGCAAATAAAATAATATTTTGCAAATTATATAAATACCTATGTCAATAGGTTTAGATATATGAAAATTGAATATACGATAGGTATAAAAAACTTTTTGCCGCATCATGCCGCATGGGCACGGACTCCTTTTAAATTGCTAATTTAGACTTCATTCATAAGTATTTATTTATTTATTTTCTGCCATTTGCTGTTGAAACTATGGGGCCGTGGGGATCGATATTATTTTTGAAGCATCTGTCCAAACGGTTGATAGAGTCAACGAACGACCAGAGACCTGGCACTTACCTCGGTCAAAGAATTAGCTATTCAAAGAGGTAATGTTGCCAGTTTTCTGGGAACTCATCCCAAGGACAGTGATGTCGATGCAGCATTTTATTTTTAAGTTTTTTTTTGTTATAATAATTATGTTTTAAATATTGGTTTTTATAATTTAATATACCTAGTTTAGGTTTATTTTCAAAAGCAAAAATGTGTCGTTTTACGATTTTTAAAGTAAATAAAAATAAATGGTTCATTATAAGTATTTAAGATTTTCGTTATTGTAATTAAAATGTACCTAAATTTTAAAATTTAAAAAAGTATTACCTAACTTAAACATAGTTAATTTTACAGTTTAAAGATAATGTGCAAAGAAATTTATTTTTTAATGTCGGTGATGGATAGGCGACTCCTCCGGTGTGGCTAATGTCCATAGGCGACAGTAACTGTTTTCCATCAGGGAGCCCGTCTGCAAAAAAAACGATATACTAAACTGATATTTATTAAATGTACGTAATAAAATAAGGTAGCTAAATAAAGTAGGCTTATATACAGAGTCTGTAATGCTTTTAATAATTTAAGTACAAAAGCATTAAATCTGGCGCTTTGTTGAATTATTATAGTTAATAGATAGGTAACGTACTTAATTAGTTAAAAATATAAGGGTTTTATATTTAAGTATCTCGGTACATAATATATTGTATAATATATATTCAATTACGATTACTTGGGTTTTCGACCAAAAATGGCGATAAATGCTTTATTAAAATGATTACAAAATTGTTTATGTTCCTTCTTCACGACTTTTTCAAAGCGATGTGTTTACGCAAATGGTGCTTAGCAGAGCATTTAGTGTAGTGATCCACTGACAGCTTTATGTCTCCCTTCAACACACTTATATCGAACCTCATAAACAGTGCTCTCTCTCGCTCTAATCTAGTGATCTGTTTTAATGGGCGGCGCGGTTATCGTTGCGCGCGCGTTTTCTCTACATCGCTTCTCATTTCAAATTTTAAATTCACTCCAATATCACTTTAAATTGTTTTTTTTTGTATTTTTTATTATGTAAACGTGTCTTTTAAATAGAAACTAAAAGTGTGGACTTAATAAAACCTAAAATGGTAATACGGAACGGAATGGAATACACCGAAAATGAATTATTGAGCATAACTGCGCATTGTGACGGCATTCAGCAAGTGATATGGAATACAAATTAAATAATGCGATATTGTTATGAGAAGGGGACACGGGGGCCGGCGACAGCGGGTAGCGCGGCCAGTGGCGGCCAGGGCGGCCCCGCCCCCCGACCGCCCCGCGCGCGCGCCCGCTCCGCGCGCTCAGTCCGCGCTCGGCCGCCGAACTGATTACTTTGTGTATTAACACGGACTTTTCCCCGCACGACATTCGCCGATTGTGCTCAATTTCAAACAAAGAATGTGTTCTAAATCGTTAGTCTAGTGTTTTTTCTTAGGATGAAATCGTGTGAATAGTATTACTATAGTTGTAGTCGGCTCGTGTCCAAAATTTAGTTAAGACAATGACAGAAGAATGTGGCGGACGTTGGTGAGATGGTGGTGAGGTCCTGATCGTTGATGGATGTGGAGAGCGCGGGGTGCTGGGGCGGCAGGATGGTGGCGGAGGAGGGCAAGACGCGCGCGACGGACTTCTCGATCGCGGCCATCATGGCCCGCAGCGCCGCGGAGCCGCGCAGCCCCGCCGCGCGCGAGCCGCGCGAGCCGCCACATATCGGTGAGATAGGCCTAACCCTAACTTGTGTCTAACCTTATGACCTTCCGGTACTTTAATGAGGCACTCAGGTACTTGAGAAGTAATACAGTGAACATTTTATAACCTATTGCTCTTTTATTGCTGGTGGCTGTAAAGTACAACTCCTGAAATAGGCCTAAACTTTATTTGCATCTATTATTTTATGAACACTTGGTACATTAACAAAGCATTTAAATATTCTACAATTAACTATCAACAAAATAGACTATATTCTTCATAATTATTTTGCCGTTTTGTTCTGTGGCATTACCAACTACTACTACTACTATTTAATATGAGTTTGGTCTATCGTCTTCTAATGTCTTCTCTAAGACGGGCTACTATTGAAATGAACTTCGGTCTTAGGCCTTATTTAGTTTCCGGCTTCCAATTTGCGTATTCTGCCAAGTACTGCCAAGTACTTGTGTCATCAATATGAACGGGAAATCTACTTGAAATTAATCTGTGAGATTTGAGATTAATAGATCTGTGATATGTGGTCTTAGGTCTAACTTATTGACTTATTCAGTTTAAGGATAACTCGTGCGTAACCCGATAATGTTAATTGCCTTTTTTTAATGTTTAATTTTTGTTTGTATTTTTTTTTCTTTTATTAGATAATGCTATAATATTTTCATAGATAGTATATAATCAGGGAAGTTACTAGAATGTTTAATTTCTACATGGAAAGATAGGCCTTAACTGCTCGATGTATCTATTTCAGTGAAAATCTGCGATACTTTGTCACTTGTTAAAATTATTTAATAAATACATGAAATGTTAGGTATTTCTAAATCATTCTATGTGTGTAGAGTTTTCGTTTTGTTATTCGGAAATATAATAATATGGAAATTTACTTGTGTTAATTATCATAACCAATTATACTTAATTATATAAATATGTATATGCATACTGTATTTTATATTATACATACATGTATACATATTAAAAATGTATACATGCTATACGTTTTTTAAAATGAAAAACTAAAGGCTGCTGGCATAAAGGCTCTACTTTGAGCATAATTCTTTATCGAGTTGTTTTATAGAGAACATTTTCTCATTTATCTTGTTGGTAGATAGGTTTATCTTATAACAGGCCAGTTAGGCTTTTATCATTTATAAATTTTATTATATAACGGGTAATCACAATTAACGTTTTTTAATTTAAACTGTTATGGATGGAATTTAGCCACCACCAGCCAACGACCAACCATGCCACTGGTCGAAAATATCGGCAACTAAAAAGCGTTAATCGTAAATATATAGTTATATATAAATTCAGCGATGATATTAAGTAGTTTATAATCGTATTTTATAATTTATGTTAAATTCTAAAAGTTTAATTATTACTTTGATATAAGTTACATATTATTCAATGAACGTTTGCTCCTTACGATGTGGGTCATAAATCAAATGTTTTTAAACTTCTACATACTATTGTATTAGTAGGTACCTATTACTTTTCTTAAAGTTGTGCATTACTGCGTTCTTTCCACTATTCTCTGTCTCTAGTCTTGTTCTCTCTTTTTTATAAAACATATACCACAATAATATATATCATATAACAATACGATAAAATATAACAATGTTTTTTATTAAATAAACAACTTAAAATACGGAATCTGACCGTATGTAATATCGATTTCTGCGCGAGCCAACTCACGTGCCTATTTAGTGAGTAAAATTAAAATATTCGTCTTTACCCATATGCATATGTAATAGCTATAAAACGTAAAGATTTGTAAGACACACACACTTCAGAGAAGTTCCCTTTATACGGTCAGTTTTTGCTGTCGTTGTGTTTTATCAACCCCCGGTGGGAATCGGACAACCGAGACAAATCCATTGATTCTCCATTTATCAAATTAGCCCAAACAAACTTGAAACTACAATACAGAGTCAATATATTATGTATATCGTTACAATGAAGATTATTTAAGCGTTCCTAATGTGCCTTTGGATAGCTATTTATATCACTTATTGTATTGACCACAATTTTGAAATTGATATTCTTGAATTGATTTTAAAAACATAATTACTTGTGTAGTTAATAATTAATTTAACGTAACATGATCTTTACTTTCAATGTAACGTCAATTTTCTTAAACGTAATTATCCAAGGGCAAATAACTGAATTTGGACAAATGGACGTAGGTGCTCTTTTTATAACCAAAGGAATCCGTTGAGTAAATTTTGTAAAAGATCAGAATTAAATTTTACGCATTTTTTTATAAATACCCATCACGGTTTTATTTAGGTGTGTTTTTTGAAATAGTCAGACTATTTTCGGGCCTATAAAAAGGTCTTCCTAATGAACTCACGCCTGAAAATAAGATTTAATAAAATCGTAATAATTATATAATATGAGTAAAGATTCTTACCAAAGCTTTAATAGAATTATTATAGTGGTAGAGCGACGACCTCATCGTCGCGCCTATTTATTAGGTATTTATATCACACACACATATTGTATCATATACCTAGCAGAGTACAGCGTAGTCCTGTCGAGCTCTAATTCAAAGGATTTAATGTAATGTTGGTTGATAGGATACAAAGTTCTTGAAAAGGTAGAGGCTGTACCTCTAGTAGTAGAAATTGTATGAATCAACCGGGGTTGAACCGCTAAATCATCAACTTCTAGCAATTCTTGCTTTGATAGAAGAATTTGGTTTCCAGTTCACTTAGCTTCGTATCAACCAAAACACCTTAGTCTTCAGCAGTCGCATTTATGATCGACTTCAAGGGTATTCTATATAAAGTTATAAGTTATATAAGGCGTTGTTTAGTCTGTAACCTATTTAATCCTGATGTGTAGCGACATCTTTGTCGACATAATTGTCCATCAGTGATCAGTAATTTTAATATAAAGTGTACTTATGCTCGATTAATTCATCATAATATTAAGTAAGACATATAAAAGACGAAAATGTGTAGCATTTATTACATTTTATTAATTATTTTTGTGAAATAACCACAATGTTCAGTTGCATGATTTACTGTTATAAAATTAACATTACGTAGACAACTTACAAAAACCTGACTTTTGAAGTCAAAAGGAATTAAAGGTAATTTTGTTTTGAATGTTTGCCTCAAGAACGAGTGGAAATATTTCTTCAAAGGGTTATGTTACTAATTGGAGTGGATTGCGCGGGCGCAGGTTGTGTGGTCGGTTTGTTATTTCCCGTTAATTGCCCAGAACAGAACGTTGGTCTGTTACAAATCCTGCAGATTTGGCTTGTGCTTTGGACACACTTTGACACATAGATATTGGTATAGCTCTAGCCGCCATCTTGGATATTTGCAAGACAAGAGCGCACAAAATACCCATATATTTATAGATATACAAATTATGGATAAAAGATAAGAAATTTTGTTTATAATATTATGTTCTCATTTTCAATATTTATTTTTGATCAATATGTGGGAACTAATTAGCTTTCTGTTTGGACAGTAAAGGGTTTATGATAAACTGAGATACGGGCTAGAAATAAAAATCGATCTGGGGGGGTACTACCATCGTCCTCATAATCCGCCGTATAACAAGTATTTCTTTCGGTTGAAGAAGTACGCTAGCCATATAGACCATGTCAGTCCTCAGGAGTAGCAATACAGGATGTTGAACAACTTTCGACCTGTTTGACGTTGGACGTGGATGTACACGGGCTGTAGAAACCATACGATATCAAGCGACCTGCATCGTTTGCTGATTTGGACATAAAATGAATTTATTTGATTGAAAATTAAAAATGTAATTAAATAGTCAAATTTCAAAGCAGACATAGCCCTGCGACTTGTATAGATCATCAGCATCGACGAAGTTAGCCATCGAGTGAAGTCGGGACTTCGATGGATGATTTTGCAACTAGAGTTGCAAAATTTTTGCGCATCTCCGTGCATCCGAGTGCTTATTAATAAGTTAGTTCCAAGTGTTATCGATAGACGGTAGTCGTTACTTTGTCGCCGGCTGAATGATTTGAATTCAATAGACGAGTCGGTTACTTACCCCTGCCTCCAGCTGTCGGAATCGCTCAAGCTCCCACTCTTACTAATCCTGACTTCGGAGGATTCCTTTATTACTAATTGCAATATTGCTTCCTCATCCATAAGAGTTTGAAGGTTATACATATCAATCTGTATGTGACTCTGATACTCCATTAAGATAATGGAGGAAAGTTCATAATAGCGTAAAAGTTTATTGAGTTAACCTTTAGCCTATAGCTGGCAGTAGAAATGTAAAAGCGACATCGACAGGTGTTAGATGGCATACTAAAAACTAGTGTTGTCAGCCCTTGATGATATATCGATAGCTAAATACTATCGAGATGTCGGGAACTAGACAACAATATTGTTAGTGACTGTCAGATAGCGAGTCATGGTATTAATTAGCGTAATAGCGTCGATAATACTGTTACTATCGAATTTTGGCATAAAGTATGGTATCGATAGTATCGGCAGTTACACAAATATATAGAATAAAAGTTATTATTGCCAATACTATCAACAGTTTATTATATAACAAGAGGAATGACCGAGGATGTTGGTCACCTGATGTTATTGTGGTTATTATATTTCATAGAAATCAATACCAAACGTTAAACAGGGCAGAAATCCTATCTAAGGTAGATGCGTTGGAACAAAGTTGCGTTGTTGCTCTTGAGAGCTAAGATGGTCGTCTTCCTTGTAAGTGTAACCGACCTCTCTAACCGAAATTCAAAATCTACTTTCAGTCGGGATATAAGGGCGGTGGTGATACCTATCCAGTTTAACTAGGTGTTTCGCTTGCTAACAGTATCGGAAAGTTTGGATAAAATTGACATCTCTGTTAAAATTGCAAGTGGGTTTAAAGTCCAACTATCGATATATTAAGTGTCGATAATTAGGCAATCCTAGTTAAAACCTCTGTATAATTTTGCGGTTACAAAAATGCGTAATATATTTATAACCTACATTATCGAAATGATGCTAATAGCTTACAAATTGTTGATATTAATACAGTTTCCGGTTAAAGTAATAGAGTCGCTTTAAAGTTGACACTTAGGAATCCATTACAGGTAACTGTACTTGGGTACAAAATGCAGTTACACTTAGACATTACTTTAGTGCTTAGTTACTTGGAATAAAATTTTAAACATCTTTTTCTAATTTAGATAATATGGGTATAAAAGTATGGTTTGCGCATATTTGTATTTTACCTATCATTAACAGCTTAATCAATTTTGTTTTTTTTTATGTTGTCTGATGTTTTAGTTACAGTTGTATTGTGTATCTGGGGCTATTGATAAAAGTTTTGATTTCATTTTCGATCAAAATTTTCGGATTCCAACGGTTTCACAAATCTAGTAATCCCAAATTTTAAGTCTTGGCACTTTTCAACTTTTCTTTGAATAATGTTGGTACCGCAAATTTTTGTGCATTAAATGTAATTAATTTCGCTGTGTCTCTTTAGATAAGTAAGTAGATACATGCCCATATAGGCATACGTCATTTTAAATTAACAATCTGACAAAAATATATCTATGAGCACCATATTTACGAGTAAAACTAATTTAAAATCTATGATTAATTAAAACTCCTTCAACAGTTACCTACAGGTACTAGATATAATATCTTACGTAACAAAATTAATATGGCTGTCCTTTTCAGATTTGTCAAGACAAAGTTCACCTGTATCGCTCAGCTCCCCAGCGTCCAGCTGCAGGTCACCTGTGCCCGACGAAGACGTTGAGGTGGACGTGGAACAGTGTTCCGATAGTGAGAGGGATACGCTGGACCACGCAGTACCATCCCCTGCACCCTCATCAGGTAACTAAATCAATCACCATATTTGCAAAATTTGGCAATTTGTAGAATCTGAGAACTTAAACGGTTTGATCGGGAAGGTTGGTATCATTGTCACACCTACTTCTGGCATGGCTGCCACACCATCATAGTTCTCGGGAGTAGATACGTACATTATGTACCTCTGTGATCAAGTCCAATCAAACTGAAACTGATATTCCTTTTCAAGTAACCTTATAGATCATTGACGTCAGTTACACGGCCATTACTACTCTTAAGACTATGTTGGTCGCCTCATATGTCATAGTCGGTAACCAGTCCTTTTCACCGAAACGCAAGAATTGCTTTACTTAAGGTTTTAAGTTTCAAATTTATTTTTAAAACAAATAAAAAATATCCTTTAATCAATTGGTAATTTTGTAATCGTAACTACTACGAACGCACGAATAGAAAATTGTGTTTGTTTATTTAAATTACTTTAATAAGGGCATTCGGCGTTCCGTTATCATTAAAACGCGAGCTCCATTTATTATTTCGAAATGACTAAGTGCATGTAAGTAATTATACTTTGGACACACAATACTGCCGTATTCACTCATTGTGACGCAAAAAGTGAATTGAAGTTGTGATTACAGACTGTTATTAACATAACAAACAAGCTTTCTCATAGTGCAATTCAGTTCTCACAATATTTCTGTAGTTGATTGAATGCGTATAGAATGACGATATTGCCGGCGTTAAAATAAATGGAAGTCTCCAGTTATTTACAGTAATTTTATTGTTTTGCGCACCGTACTAGGCGTTGCATGTGACACGTATCAAGCTAATCAGTGCTTTCAGAAGCCGCTAGTGTGCGTGCTGTTGAAATGATGTATAGCGCAAAAAAGTGACGCGAAACATTTTTAAGTTGCTACATTTTTATGGTCACAAAGCGTTACTGGGAAAAGTTTTAGCATTGTCTGAAATTTGTGCGGATGTTAAAACGGATGTTGAATAACTTAGCTAATTGTTTGTGTTGTTCAGTTGGTAGGTGGTTGTCTAATTAGGCAGCATGTAATTTTTGTGGTTAATAAACTTACTGTGTTATAATTATTGTCATGTAATAATCTCTAACAATGCAAAGCTATGCTTGAAGGTTGCGTTGTGTTATAGCTATCACACTGATGTTAGATGTATAGTTCGCCCGGGGACGTACTATCACCACTCTCATAATCCACGGTAAAGCAAGGTTTGTATTTCGGTTAAAGTGGTGTGGTTTCTGTCCACATTTGCAAGCAAGGAGATCATTTCAATCCTTAGGAGTAATAATTTGCATCAACAACCTACCACTGATAGGACATAGCCTATTGGAGGTTAGAGATGGACGTCCATGTGGCCTGCACGCTCGTTTGCTACCCTTCTATTATTATATAAAACATTTATAGAAATAGATAATAATTACAAAAAGAAAACAGCTTAAAAAGAGAATTAAAACCATTGTCTCTTTTTTGGTGGATGTTTTAGAAGGCGGCTAAGCTATTTAATCCAGAAACTGGCTAGCAGTCTTCCTACCATGTAATACATGAATATGTACTAGATATACGCAGAAAGCTTGCTGAAGAAGACTTATATGATATACTTGTTTTTCGGATTGACTTTAATAACGATGAGTTATAGAAGATAGCCAAATTTTGAAGATTTCTTATATTTTTATGTACTTACTGAATCTTAATTATTTAGTTATAAGTTAAAAAGTTATTGGTATCTAGTAATAATATTGTTGTACGGTACGTCTCAAATAGAGTTAACAGATATTTGCATTTAATATTATTTTTATAACGGATATCATTTAGACTAAATGACATTTTAAGAAAGAAATCTACTAATTTTCCTCTGTATCCATTTTTCAACTTTTTTTTATTCCCCCAGAATTAGGGGAACGCGATACCCCATCTCCTGCGAGGCCGTTGCCTCCAGCGACCTCATGCAACTGTGAGGAACTGCTGTCGGTGGACTGTCAGCTCGAGACGAAAGAACTCTGGGACAAGTTCCACGACCTTGGCACCGAGATGATCATCACTAAGACTGGAAGGTAGGTACCTAAATATAAGATTCGATAAAGGATACACTTTATAATACACGTACGGGGATTGACCCGCGGGTATTACCGACATACATATATATAAGTTTAGATTAAGTTAGGGTAGAAATTAAATTATTGCTAAATTATAATAATTTCTCATCAATCCTCTTTCAAGATATACAGCATTATAATATAGAGCCTATAATGGTCCTAGCGGTACAGACATTGCCTACAAAATTTCAGGTACATTAGGTGTGTAGTTTTCATGTTATAGAAAACATACATATAAACTAACTAATGTTACTTTTTTATATTAATGGAGGCTATAAAATAAAAAGGAACGGGCAAGAGGTTGCGCATTTAATCCTGTTCAATTAACGTGGACACTATTACTTCATATTGCTGTACTATCACCGATCTTCTTATAAATAAATATTTCGAGACAACTTACATACCAACTGATACGTAGAACCTATGTGTACTAGAACAACAAATGCTTTAATAGATAATTTTATTCTCCATCACAGAACAAACACTCGTGCTCATCATACAAATGTTTATCCTGGGTGGCTTTGAATCTATCTATCTGGTCTAGAATAGTTGTATGTTCTCGTCTATTAAATTAATTTAATTAAAAGTTATCAATCTATGCACTTAATTGTATTACAATTATTCGATATATCATTAAGCGACGATCAGAAGAGTAGAGAAAGAGTTGAGATGCTTAAAATCATTACGTAGGCACTTCATCAAGTTAATGTAATCTTTCACTCCGCTAAATCGGAGTCAAAATCGAATGAATTGACTCCACAATCTCTCCCCAACAAGGGGTTCGGCGAAATGGATTCATCAGGCAAAGTGGGCAATTCTGGAATAATTACTCCGCGGACCGACTCGTCCTTCAACCCTTTAACGAGATAAATTAAAAGTACATTTTTATCCAAACCGTCGGCGTAATGTCAGGCTATAAATTCACAAAGCCCCAAAGACAACAAACAGGGCTGTGGGGGAGGGGAAGATGTTTTTATAGTCACGCCGAGAGGTTTATCTAAATAATTGCGTAGTCGGTGGCGGTGAGCGGAAAATTGGCATTGTGTACGCTCGGGGCAATCACCGCTCCTCTTGCATTTTGACATTAAACACTCCCTAGAAAATAACCATGCTCAAGATTAAACGGTACAGATAGAAAACTCGGTGCGCCTATTTAAATTTTGTTCATATTAAATTAACGATGAGAACACGGATTATGATTTTGTGATAGTAAACTTTTTGTTTTAATAAACGGACATTATTTTTTCTATCACATTTATAGAGCAGTTACTTAAGTAAATAGAGATCTAAAACAAAAAATTCAAGAATCTTGAAGGACCCTCTTACGCCATGAATAAAAATACTTCTTGTTTTTTTATAACTTTTATATGAATAAATATAAAACTTATAACAGCAGTGAAAGTAGTAACCGAGTACATTACCATTAAAAAATAAATAATATTAAAGACCGAAAAATGTAATCTTATAACAGGTTTTTTTTCTTTATTATGAAACGGGCATAAAGCCCACCTGATGTTAAGTGGTCAATGCAGCCCATGGACAACCACGTCCAATCTCAAATAGAACAGAAGTTCTATTTAAGGATGGACGCGGATGCGTTCCTACTCTTGAGGACTAAGATCGTCGCCTCCAATAATGTGTATTCGGCAAACAACAAGCTTATTTACGGAAACCTAATAAAGTTTTGAGTATCATTTATATATGTGCATTTTGCCTAATATCCTTCATGCTTGCCTCCATAATACAACATTTGCCTATTAACATGATTTAAAAAGAGTCCTGTGAGAAATATATAGGCTAACATCATTAGTAATAGGGTATATGACCCTTTGGAAGAAACACTAAAATTATTAATGTAATTATTTGACTGAAGTAAATATCTATTCAAATAAATATTGAAAATCAAAAATCGTTAATCGTGATTACCCGGCACATAGTAAAAAGATATGTATTTAATTAAATTGCGATGGTGTTGGGTCTATTTACTTGAGAATATCATATGTCTACCCCATAATCTCCTCATTACAACGAGTAATGTACCTACGACGTATCGTTTAATTAAGTGGGGATATAAAAATGTTTGTAAGGGAGTGTAGGAATAATCCGCGTATTAGTCCCGTGTCATATGTTGTGTTCAGTAACAAGTGCAGCCAAATCGCTGCCCGGAGAGGATCCCATCTCGGGGGAAATGTCTCTATTGTTACCCTGGCTGCGTAATGGGATTGAGACCTCTTGGTACTTATATTTTTATTACCAAGCTAAGCAAAACGAAGGAAGGTGTTAGGACTTGTTCATTTGCAATTGATCGGGGAGGTATACGCGCGTATTATTTATTACAAGACTAAGTAAACAATAGCGAGTGGAAAATGATGCGACCATTTTAGCCCTTAGGAGTAGCAAAGCATCTACGTACGACCTTAGATATTTTTAGGTGTTCAATTTGAGGTTGTATGTAGATGCATATCACTTGCAGTGACTACTTAACAGGTAGCCGACCTGCATGTTAGTTTGCTACTTTTCTAAAGAAACGACCAATAAAAGCGAAGATTTTTATGGTCGTTTATGATGATTATGAGATATCCTCCTACTACAAGCCTTTCGGAAACCAGCTTCTGTAATTGTGGATCATACCAGTTGCTAATCACGTCTGTTAGGTGTTTTCCAACCGCCTATGGGATCTTCTACAAAACTTAACGACTGCTATATATTGTTTTTTTAACTTAAATGTTAGATATATACATAAGTTTTCTACAATTTTAATTGTACAATATTTTAAAAATGTTTCATTTTTAAACAAATTTATCTATCATAATGTAAGCAATTAATGTTTTGTATTGTGTATCCTTGTACTTTGATTGTCTGTGTTTTTATCATGGTAATGCAGTTCTTATACGTAAAGATATACACCAAACCTTCGTAAATAAATCATTAGAATAAAATAATAAATAGCACAATAACAAATACATTGTTTCTTATATAATACTAGATTTTTTAAATTAGCTTTATAAATTGTAAGCACTACATAAATACTTAAATGGTAGTTATCTTGTTATCTAAAATATTTTTTGGTTATTGTTAATTTCTAAAATAATATAGCGTGATAATACAGAGCCTACGTCTTGGCTAAAGGCATAGGTACTTTGTGTAAAAAATGAAATAGATCAGTAATTTTCGGGTAATAGAAAAAACAATTGAACAGCATTTCAATATAAAATAGGTTTTAATGCAAGGCTACATATAAAATATGTTTAAAAGAGAAAGTTTAACTAATTAGTAATAATTTTAAAATAAGATTAAAATTGAAAACAAAAAGTATCAACGCAGCGTGATCTAGTCGCCGTTGTCTAAATAAGGGATAAATCAAGCCCTCTAATCAAAACGGGGTATCAGGAACAAATTTTATTGGGGAGGGTGGCGGAGCGTGCTTTTAAATTGCTTTACAATGTATTGTCTATTAATTTTTTTGAAACACTTTTATTATACAGACTACTTTTTCGTTTGCGACTATTTTCACGTTTTTTCATTGCACTTTTGAACTGACTTACCTAAAATATTTAATTAATAGGAAAATACTACAAAAAAGACCTTTAAAACTCACTTTTTATCTGCCTAAATTGCTTATGACGTTACGCCAACACGTCTGTCGGTTTTCAAAGCGCCTAAAGAGCCTCCGATAACTTAACGACTGTATAACCTGGTCGTTTAACGAAAGTATACTTGAAATGTAGCCAATACTGGTCACCCATCAACTTTGTCACTGCGCTTGACGTCTCCAATTTCCTAGTGACTATACAACACCTGGTACCGTTTAACGAAAGCATTCATGAAATTTAGACACCAAATGTCACCCATCAAATTTGCGACTGCGCTTTACGTCTCCAATTACTGAATGATAACAAAAACAAAAAAAATAAAATACTGCATCCATATTACTGTCCTTGGGACTTGATAATTATATAATACCTCTTACCGTTTAAAGAAAGCATTCTTGAAATTTAGGTACTAGTGGTCACCCATCCCATTCCTGACTGCACTTGACGTTGCTTGTTGTGGATCGATTAACAAGCAGCAGAGTTATAGAACTGGAGTGCATTGCAATACGTTCTCAAAATTTTAAAACTCTGCCTGTATTGCTAAACTAACAAAAGCTTCCAATAACAGTAAAGTGCGTTATTACTCTCATTTTATGACAAACTTAATATGAAAACGTAAAGTGGCCTCTTATCTCCGGACATCCCGTAATATGCTTTATCTTTTTTTATTGTGATGCACAATCCTTTTCTCTCCGTATCGCGTGGGGCTGCGCCGTGGTTCTTGTCGATAAAATAAATTCATACCGTTTTCTTAACCCGCGGTGTGATATCCTAAAAATGTTTAATGTTGTATTTAAATTAAGTTATTGTTACAAAACTACTTTGCGACAATCAGCTACCACCGTGTATAAAGGATATATTTTAGTGTAGTATTCTATGCCCGATTTATTTAATGTGTTGTTCTGACTATGTTAGTTTACGGTATGCCCATAGCACCCATGTTAATGGAATCGTAGTGGAGATAGCTCCATTAATATCCAGCAGGAATGCATTAGGCTGTATTTGTTATTATTCCGAAGAATAAGGCTGGAATCCCTAAGTTAGCATTTTACTATCTACCGAATACTCACGATTAACGATTTTTGATTGCTGTTTTGCAACACAGTTTAGCTGTGACTACGATATATAAATTCCGCGATGGTTACTTTAAAACCATACCTAATGTTGCCATCTACTTAGAATATATGAGTACTAATTAGATTCTTATATAATACATACCTATAATAAGTCGTTTTAGTAATTGGTAGCCATATCTTATTAATTTTTAAGTTCATTTCTAAGATGAGAAGGTTATATATTTGACTTGTATTATATTTTGTTTACTTCGTATGTATATGAACCAATAAATTACTTCGTGTTTTAATGTACAGTGCTTGGTTGGCTGCAACCATTTTTGATGAGTTGGACATACCTGTCTCTCTACAACGGTGACGGACGTGGAGCATACTTTGCCATGATGCTACAATATAATCTGCTTTAGAGCAGCATAGTTATCTGCAAGAGGAGGTAATGCGGTTTAGTAGTCAACCTGTCAGTAATTATTTATTGTGTTTATCGATACATCGATACTAACCCTTCTAGAAGGCCACCACTGACGTAGTGTGACTCGCAAGAAATGTCGGTTCGTTTCGTTTTATTTATTTTTCATTTTTCGATTCGTCGTTTTGATTTACAAGCGGCCACTTTACTGCCGAGTGGACTTTGTTAGAGAACTAACTGGTGAACGATTTATGTCCGCTCGACCTCACGGGACAACGGGTTTGTCCAAAATATTTGAAACCAATGTCGACTTTACTCAATTTCTTTTGTTATATTAACACGATTAGTACGATATTTGAATCCGCTATTAAAATGTTTTGTCGATACTCGATCAATACTCTATCGATCGTTGTACCCGCTCATGTTTTTAAGTTTTTTTGTTAGAAGAGTGGCAAAAGTGCGTGCAGGCTAACTAAGTAGTTACTGTAGCCCACTGAAAAATCTATGTGTATTGAGTCTATATTTGTTGCTACTCTTAACGGCTACATGGTCGGCTCGCTTCGCTTCTGAGTCAAATTCAAATTTAAACGTTATTTGATAATAAGGTATTTACTTACACTTAATGAGTGTCATAGGTACAATGTAAAAACAGTACATCGGCTTTGAGCGCCTATTGGCTAAAGTTGACCGGGAGAAAAAAGCTGGCGGAAAAACTTTCGGCACTCTAAATCAGTCATTGATAAATCAACATTATATAATAATTTTACAAATTGTAGACAATTGCACCTGTAACAGAAATACAAAAGTCCCTTCACAGCAGATTATGAGTGCGGTAGTGGTACTTCCCGTCTCATACTCTGCCTATCACCTGACAGACATTAACACGATTATTACGGCATTCGAGATCGCTAATAAATGTTCCGTGGAAGAGTCCATCCATCATTATACCCGACCAGTTGTTTTTAAATAACCTAACGTTTGTACAAATCGTGTAACTCCGTATTTGTTACTGTGCTATGTAATCGATCAAATCGTTGAATAAAAACCAGCTCACAGACATTTTGAGCAGTGTAGCGCGAAATGAGAAAGCAATATGGCGTTTGTAATATCCCTACTATGATGTACAAGTGAAACATTGTCCGTTTGTTTGTGTTTTTGTTTGTTTGTTTTTTCTATAATGCTAGAATTTTGTGATGTCTAGTCTTCATTCGCGGCTTAACTCGTGCATAAGTCGACAATAGAACACATTCCCCAAAATCATGCAATGCATTTTAGAGATATATTTATATATATGTATGTATAAGTAAATAAAAAAATCACAAATTTTCACCTTCTGTTACCTCTTCACCACTTTGGAGTGAAATTTTCAAATGTACTCTACTCTAAACTGTTGCCACATAAAGAATTTATCCGTAAAAAAATCCAAATTCTCTGATCTCTGATGCCGATAGTCATATTACTCTTATGTATACCAATGTATCAAATCGCCTTTTTTCCATTTAGTCAAGAAACTGGATTACCAATCTATGTTTTTATAATAATTAGTAGAAACTGTTTTACTATCATTTACGTACTAACTCAAGGTTGGGTGATCTAGAGGCATTGTAGGTAATTACCTGTATCCGCCATTGAGCTATGGTTGGAGAGTAAACGTAATTATTAATTTGTTAAATGCCGCCTTTGAACAGTTATTGATGCACCTGTCTACGTTTTACGAACTAGTATTTTACCATAGAATATATATGGAAACATATAAAGAATCTAACAAGAAATATAGGTTTTTCCATTTAGTTATATAACGGGTA
>DWON01001863.1:0-22684 GCA_018251015.1 Phocides pigmalion okeechobee
CTTTGCGGAAACAAATTACAAAGCGTCAGTAATTTGTTGTAATCAGCATTCGAATCGGGAATTTAATCAAAGGGAATCATTGATTGTTCTGGCCAATTGTGCGTGATTACAGTCAACGTGCCGTATAGATAATTGTATGTTTATCACTCAACGTACTTTGAGACTGCGTGAAAGGGAATTTCACTTTTTAGGAGTAGGAGTAAACCAGCATGCACTTCACTTAATGGTGCGATAACTACTGCCGTTCGTGATTTCACCTGAAATCGATTACATATGTACTGGTATTTCTGAAGACGAAGAAGACTCATATGTACATGAATCGAAGATAGAACGAACATGAATGAAACGAAATCTTTATGTTTAAACAATACAGGTTCTACTCTCTTTTTTTTAACGTCAGGAAAACCCGAAACATGGACCTTCCAGCACGGAGCCGACGGAAGGCTATGTGAGACTCCAATCGACTAAAAACGTGATGGGAGTTCCACCGCTCCACAGCGGGCAGACCCGCGCGAACGCTTTAGCCCACTTCCGCGGCGGGTTCTACAGTCTTGCTGTGATCACGACCAGATAAGCTATTTGTAGACTTAACATTTGACGTAATAGTTATGACGTCATAATATTGATGTAAATAGTTGCTATAAAATTTGTCGATTCATTCTGCCACTGATTACATAATGTAAAGTTTTTATTTACAAAAGCATTTAATTGGAATTTAATGTACGTTAATAATACAGTATTATTAATGACACAGTAATTGTTAATGATACAGTACGTGGACCCCTAATTTTCTCTAAACATCGAAACAAGAAATGTTCAGTATTTTGCAAAAAATAGACAAATTGCCTCGAAACTAAGATAATTACACGAACACGATGGACAGGAAAAGTATAGCTTAACCCAGTTCAAAACTTCAAGTATGAGAGTACCCACAGTGACGTCACGCCAAAGATATTAAAGTAACATTTTCTCATTAAGGTCTGAAACAGCTATTAAAAGGCTATTACCTGCTAAGAATACTAGCATTTTTAGAATGCTATAAAAGTAAACTCAAAGTGTATTATAGGGTAGGTACATTAAAAGCGAATTAAGGAAAACTTCTAGGTACTACGTAAAATTTTTCGAAATGTGATATTATACAGCTTTATGTGACATCATTCATTCAGTATTATAATTACACTTTACAACATTTTATTTATAAGAATAATGATGATAATAGAGATAATTACTGAAAGGTGTTAACTAGTGCCAATATTTTTTATAGTATATTTATAACTTTACGTCTTAACACGTTTCACGGGCTTTAGCCAGTGTTACAGTTAAAAGAGTTACAGGGTTAAATTTAAAATAATCGTTGGGCTCAGAAACGAAAGAATTGGTGGTCCGGAATCGAATCCGGAACTATCTATGCTGCAGACAATTGCACGGCAAGTCACCTAAACTTCTGAAATTAAAACTGAAAGTCGTGATTCCGTGTGCTATTATTTACATTTATTACATATTTTTCCTTTTATGAGACCGACATCACAGGTCATAAATCTAAGAGTTTTAATTATAATTAGTTCTTTTTATACATGTATAAAATGTTACTTATGCATAAAAGTATTCCAATTACCGCACTATGATATCGTTGGAAAAAATAATCAACATTATAGCATAATTTATAGAAGGAGGATGTGCAGATAAATTTCCTTAATGTCTTCTAAATAGGATACAAGTCAAGAAAACTTCAGGTGAACAGGAAAAACAAATTATCCGCCATGTTACCGGCTTTCTGCCACTTCCGTTCTTTTTATTGCTTTCTTAAGTACGTTTTCTTATCCGAATTCGCTTTCTTAATTGCAATCTACCACTAAACTGAAGCCGTTTAAAAATTCACTGGAGCCCTCTTTTTTCCAGCAAGATGCTTCGTCGCGGTATAATATTAATTATTTACTATTCGCTTTGAAGCTTCATTTCGAAAGAGTTGTTACCGACTTAAAAACAATACGGGACATTATTCATTTTTGTCTTTTTGCCATAAAAAAATGTTTTCCATTCCTGCCTCTTCATTTGCATAAAACCAACCGCATCTTGTTAGCAATACGAACGACACGTGTTTTGGGCGTGTTTATAATTTTTTATGAAAAAGGTACACCTCAATTCGGTTTTTCAATTTAGTCGGGAAGACATACATATGTAAAAGAATTACTCATAATTTTCGAGGAAAATAAATAAACAGGAATACACACCATGCCATTTTGATTGTTGAATTATTCATGATGTTTCACACGAACCACCTGAGCGTGGTTTTGGGGAGAACTTTCCAAATACAACTCGTATCATTGCTTGGGGGAACATAACGAAATGGGCAACCGAACCACCTCGCTTAAGGGTATAAATAAAAAAAATAGCCCAACTTATTACCGTGCCTACTCAAAACCACTTAAAAAGCGTCATTACAAAGACGAGGGTGAATTTTGTATTTAAACATACCTGCTTTTCATAACGTTTTATAATCTATAAACAAAACTGGTGAAGAACAATTTTGTTTATATTTGACGAATACAATATGATAATTTTGACATATTGACACTTTGTCACAATTTAAATGACAATGTTAAACTGATATTAAAATGGCAACAGTTTACAATCTTTTGCCTTCCGCTGAAGATTTTTACGCTATCTTACAAGAACGTGCAGACTTGAGTGAAAGACGCCGTCATGAGAGATTTCTCGCAGATTTATTATTGCAGCGCATGACGCGAGGATATTTGATCAGGAAACACGTAGCGTGGCTGTCGAAGAACGCTACTACTATACAGTGCGCCTTTAGAATACATAGAGCTCGGAAGGCCTATCGGGCTGCTTTGAGACGTGCTGTTCGGAACAAGCATAATAGACATTATGCACGGGCCGCGCGACGAATTCAGGTAACTATATATAAAATCGGCTTCTATAAAATGGAAGTAGCAAACGCGCATGCAATCCACATGATGATATGGTCATTACCGCAGATATCTGTAACCAACTCGTTTTCAGGAGTCCAATCCTAAATTAATTACATTTGCGTTACTACACTTGACGTCTAAGATAGTCTTATTTGTAAAGGAACTGGCAACCACGCATTTATAGCGAGACGCGAGGATTGCTTCTGATTAGAAATAGGTGTAAAATTCAACTAAGTATTTACTGCCAATATTATCCAGCGTGACACGTACATTCTTGTATTTTGTTTAAGAGTTGTGGTTTTCGGTTACACTGATAAGCCAGGCGACCATCTAATTCCACAGTATTACCAACTCATTTGTAAATGGGATTTTAGCCCTATTTGAAGTAGCATTTGAATTTTTATGAGTTAACAATACACTGCTCCTCTACTAACATAAAGAGTATTTTTGTAACTTAAATAATAAATAAGCACACAATCTATTTCATGTGAAGTGGCCACTGCTAGTGGCTTCTAGTATAGCAATTATTGATACCGATTAATTTTAAATACAGTTAGATTTTCCCATAAAGTTGCTCATTGATACGGTTCGCCTTCTGAGGTTCAGGTTGTTCTGCCTCATCAAAGGCTCTGCATCCTTAGTACATTAATATCGTTATGATATAACATAAATAGATTAAACAATGACGCTATCATACTCATACCACGAAAATGTCCACCCCCTTTGGGTTCATGATAACTTCCGTCATATCCAAGTGCTTGAGATGGATATTTAAAACAGCACAGTCGCAGTAAGTAAAGTATTTCTTGATCCGACTGAGATTTGGAACAAATATTTCAGGCTCTTTGGCGCGGGCATTACTCGAGGCGCACAAAGTTTTGTTATCGCTCATATCGCAAGTGGTTGGCCATTATCAAAGAACGCGGTGAAAGACGAGCAGCGGAAGCAGCTGAATTTGGAATCAGAAGCCGCGCTGATGACTTGAGAATCTTAGAGGAGGAAGCACGAAAATGGCTTGGATTTGTAGTATTTAAGCTACACCATCTACTGCGAACATATGTCTGTGCTGGCGTTTATTCAGAACCGGCTACAAATGAATTGTCAGAGTTTGAGAAGCTTCTAAAATCAATTCATTACACTGATTACATGAAACGATTGAAACGAAAATATGAGGAGTTTGTTAGAAAACACCGTCCAAAGTTTTCTAACAAGCGACTTTTTCCAATAATTGGAGATGGAGCCGACTATTGGTACTTATCGCTACCAGAGATGTATGAACTTACATTGCCGGTCCCTAAAGAAACAGACACTCGACAATTAGCAGCGCATCATGGACCTCAACATAAGCAGCCTTTCTTATGGAAGAAAGTGAGGCCACCAAAAGAAGGTAGGGGACCTTTTACCCTACCACGGTCGCCTGCTCCATCAACTCCACCACCGCCGGCGCCTACACCCAATTTTGGTAGTACTCGGCCGCAAAAGGATCCACGATTCCATCTTTACGTGAAACATTACACTCCACAACCCGATCTCTTCGACTACGTCGATTATCACATTAATGTTCTTTTATCAAGGAAATGTTCTATCGAAAATATAAATTCTGAATAAAAAGGATTGTAATATTTTGTCGCCTTAAATCTAAATCTCGAAATCCTTATTCATTTTTACCATTGATAGCTTAACAATGGATTGTTTGCAAACACTTGGTTAAAAACATGTTCAGTATATTTTTTTTCTTTTCTTGTTCGGAAATCCGTAATCAGGCTGGTGAGTTTGGAAGGGTCGTCCGGATGTTGCGAGCCGCGAGCCTTTTGTTGTTTCGCTTTTGTTGTTGTGAATTTTACACTTGTAATTTATTTGAGGAAACGCCTTGGTGAGAAAGAAATTACATTAAACTCTCCAAGGTAAATGTGTTTTGTAAATTAACATCTTCCGTGAAATGTAGGTCTCAGCTGAAAATTTTTATTTAATTTAAAAAAATATTAATATTTATATTACTTAAACTCTATAAAATAAGCTCTATGATGTCATAAATTTACTGACTTTATGATACAGACAAACAGTTAAATTCGTTTATAAATACATACTTTCCTCTGCATGAGTTTTGCATACGATATTCATTTCAATATCGGTAGCAGTAATAAAGACATCAATGCATTTAATATTATCCTTTCCTTCTTCCTACAAAATCCTACAAAAAACAATTCTTATGAAGTGGACAGAATATAATTATATATTGTATGTAAACTTTGATGTCATTTGAATGTAATCTAAGTAATAAAATCGACAAACGACATTAAATGCCTTGCCTTGTATTTCCCAAATTACAATTACTGGATACCAAATGTCAATAAAAAAATTCAATTTTACTAATAATTATTTAGTAATGGTACTAGTTTTCCAGTAATTTATTTATCTACATACCTGTATTCCGCAAGTTCATTTGGGATTTCTTATTTCGAGTAAAATTTGAGTCCGGGAAGATTGTAGGTAACATGGTCTAATAAGGTTAATTGGAAAACTCGACGAGAAGATAAGGCTATAATATAAGGCTATAAGGCTATAAGGCTATAAGGCTATAAGGATAAGGATGTATTTAGTATTTATTCTGTTTATACAGTACGGCAAATAAACATTACAATGTTTGCTAAACAAATCAGCAACAACTCATTTATCACAGAAACAAATTTGGTGTCGTTATACGCGCTTTCAAATATGTCTAACACCACACGTCTTGGAACTCATTTGTCTAACAATGCCCGTTTGACTCGGCAAATTTATTAGGGTCAGAATAATTCAGGTTGTGGGTTTCTGAACCGACTCCTTATTGCACAAGCCGTCTTAGGCGGGGGTAACCATTTGTTAGACGTATAATGGTTGACCCACTTTACTTATGCGCCACGAAGTTGCCAGAATAGGGTGTGATTTGTGGAGCCGCATTTAGACAATTATTTGGACCCTCATGTTTTTGACAATAGTCTATCTAAATCTGCTCTAAATTCAATATTCACGGACACTAAGAGCATTTTTATTTGCAGCTCAAGGTCGTCAATAAAACATTGTTTCTAACTACTATTTCTCTCTATTCCGCCTTCAGTTTTGTGAATTTGTGCGTCAACTGAAACTGTCAGACTCGCCCGCTCTGAGGGTGTTTGGCATATGAATAATGTATGGGGTAAATTTGCAAGTGTTTCAATTTACACCCGCCGCCACTCTACGCCGTTGATACGCACCCGAGAGCTGTTGAAGTGAAAAAAGAAAACAAGGAGTGGAGGCACACAAACGGGGACAAGCGGAGGCGTTCGTATTAGCACGTAGTTAGTCTTCTGTGCATATTTTTTACTTCGTTCCCTGAAAATGTGCTCATGGATGCAACTCATGAAGAAGTGTTTGTACGTGTGTAGGAAATGAATGTTATGTTAACTCAGATAATAAGAGTATAATATACGGCCATTCAACTGCGTTAAGGACTAATGAAGAAGCAAGTAAAGTACTTTGCAATTCGTTTTCAATTGAATTTATGAATAAATATTACGTTTTATTCTTGTGTTTAACCTTACAAGCGACTATGGGTTGTCTTACAGGCGACTATGATGAATTATTTACATATGAATACTTTATTTCATAAATATTAACTTTTAACCTCACGTTTGTATAAATATACCCATATATATTTCAATCACTGAAAGCATAGTGTTTAATAAAATAACCAAATTACTACAATTTATTTAAAAGTACAATTTAAAATCATGTTTATATGAAAATAAGAACTAGTTTCGGCTAACCTATCTAAGAGACCGTAGATTCATAATAATATAAAGTTCTCGATAAAGATATTATTACCATAAAGTGAACGAATTCATCTCAATCTCTTCATAATAACTACGAAACATAAACCGAAAAATAACTAAAAAATTGTTAATTAATATTTTCATTCAATAGGCAAATTTGCAGCTTACTACGGAATATTGATGTGAACTTTTGTACTCTTTGCTTAGTAATAGTCCATGCTTTTATAAAAACTTAGTGTTAAAACAAAGATCTTTAATGATATTAATTTATGATTATGATTTAATAATTTGATTTAAAAATTTTTTTATTTAATTTTAAACTTACGACCGGCGTGAAGTTAATCTCCACTAGAACTAGAACTAGTTATAATCTGCCACAAAGTAATTCTTATGTTTCGGGTAGAAAGGCGTGTTTGTGTTTTACTATTAGAAGCGAGTCGACCGTTTTAGTCCTCAAAAGTAACAACGCATCTGCTTACCATGGACTACGTCGACCCGTCGGTATGGTGGTGCGCAGACCACCACGCTAGTAGGTCATTGCCATTCGTTAACTTCTCTTCTAAGGTAAAAGTTAAATGACAATTAATAACTACGTACAAAAACAAACAAAATAGTCCAATTGACTATTGGATGTTTCCGCTCTTTTCAGCTTTGTGAATGTCAAGCAAGCATGTAGAAATTCGGATTAAAGTGAGTCTATCCAGGAATTCCATTTTGTCCAGTCTGCAGGCTTTGGCTAATCCTGAAAAAAAGCAATGGAAGTGAATTGAATATGTCGAAATCAAAAGAAGCTCTGGTTCATTTTTTATCGGCCCATACCCGTGGAATGCATGAAAGCCATATTGAATGGTTTCTGCCAATTGCGGTATCGCCACCTCCGGGAGAAACGGCTTCTTTCAACGTTTGTGCTGTTATGCGCACCCATTGAGTTTTAATTTTATTTTGTTTTCTGCCTCGATGAATTTCGTTTTAGTGTAGTTTACTTGTGTATACATCAAAAAATATATCTATGAAAATTAAAATGTTAACGTTTTCTGCCATAGCCCACGTTAGGATTTTTGTATCGTGTATTCATACAAGACACAAAGCCACACGAGTACCCAGACCCTAATCTTTATATAGCTTACATGTGTAAAAATCGAATCCAAAACCTTCTGCGTTTTATTCTGATGTGGCTACTGATTTGCAAAGCGGGTTGTAGTTTTCTATTTCAATGGTGGATTGGCGATCCCACTGATTACAAACTAACAAGACTGATTTATGACGAAATCGAGGTTTATGTGTAATTATAAGGTTGTTACTGCAATGAAAGCAAGAAATGGGCATGCAGCCCGTGCATGAACTTTAGTAGACACTAGATATAATACGGACAACATCATATAAGACACGAGTTTTATCTAGTCTCCTACAAATGTGACCTATGAGAACTGTTAGAATGATCATATGTCAGTACACCTGTATTATCATACAGCAGCTTTATAACACAATCGAGAGAATAATATTATACAATCATCTTAGCCCGAAGAAATAGTAATAAATCTAGGTACGAACTCAAATACTTTGTCACTCCTGTTTGAGGTCGAATGAGGATATCCACGTGATACAAACATCTAATAACATCAGGTCACCTACATTCTCTTTTGCTTCTATTACAACATTATTAAACTGTATATATACATAAAATATGAGATATTCTTGTCTCCTGAGATATATCAATTTGGGTTGTGATTTTATTGAATAAATTCATAACGTTCGTAATGTTTATAAATTGAATAATCATCTAAAGCAATACATTAAGTACCTTTGAGACATGAATGGAACAAACAAATTACGTAGTGGAAAACACATTCTGTTATTTTATTACATAGCCAAATAAAATAGTATTTTTATCTTCATTAATTCTTCAAAGATTCTTGTTATAAAACTTGTTGTATGTTACGAAACTTGTTGTCTTTTGTTAATGTAAAGGAACTTTTTTAACGAAACCTTCTCAAATGTCAAACTCCATGTGATGGTTTTCTTAAATATTGATCCAGATCTTGTATGGAAAGGAAAAAAACATATATCTAGGTTTTTATTGTAGTTATCGACATTTGAAAAATCCACAGAATAGATAGAAAATAGAAGAGGAAGTCAGAGGATCCTTGCAAATTTTTGGTGAACAATGGCGCAGTTCTGCATTCTTCGAATTTGTCAGTGAGACACGAGACAAAGTTCTAGTAAGAGCGTCTACTCATCATCCGATACGATAACGATGTATTGTCGTGGTCGTCACAAAGCCGCCTACATGAGGTTTCTGAAATACATTGAGCGACAAAAGTGTTTATTGGAAACTTAAACAATATTGGTATACTTGAATCCCATTCTTTCCACATAAAATCATCCCCAACAAAGAGATACGTATATCAAATTGATACACTTGTGTCTCGCAATTTCTTATCGAAGATTATATTGGACAAAGTGTAGTCAGTAGTTTAAAAAGCCAAAGTTGAGGAAGCTATTTTTTAATCATTTTGCATCTCCATTAAGGATTAAGTATCTTCAATGTGCATAATTTCAATTCCATGTGACGTTACTAAAACTAGCTACTGTGTGTTATTCTTTAAGAAACATTGCAAGGCCTAGCAGGATTCATGCAGAAACCTTAAGTACTTATATTTAAGATCAAAGTGTATAGAGTATGATGCAATAAAGATCCCTACTTACTTTATCATAATAAATATGTTGGTAAAGGTTTTAACTGAGATTAATGTTGAGATCGAATCGGTACCTATATTATAAAGCGTCAAAATAATTAATGTATAAAACTCCACTCTCCACTAGAATCTAGAATGGCACGACTATAAGTACTGTGTATCTATTCTAAATTCACACACACGTAACGTCGATGATGCTCCGATATGTCGGCGACGATATCGTAAACGGTATCAGTGAATGAAAACCCGTTCTAATGTTTGCCAATCGATAGTCGACAAGATATCTGTGATCTGCATGGAAATGAAAAACGGAAGCAAAAGTAATAATCTAGAATGTCTTTGGGCTTATGATAATAACAATAATAATAATTCTTTATTCAAGTATCAGAGACTTATTCCATAATTTTTATTTTTTTGTATTCATGTGGACAGTCTATTGTTTCTTTGATTTTGGCCAGGATACTATTGGAGCTCTCCCGAAGACGTTGTACAAACAGCTGTAGCACTTAAGCATTCTATCAATAGCCTGAATCCATTATTATACTGGAATCGAAAACTGTTGTGTAATGATAATTCTGTTTTGTGTTTTATATTCTACAATGCAATTAGGAAATAAGCGAGTACTACGAAGCGATGTTTACACTAATGGTAGTCATTAGTGTGTAAGTTGGTTACTAACTCCACATAGAAAAGGAGTCCTACTAAAAGTCATGCATCGCTATTCCAGACAATTAAGATGGAACACCTCGAAAGAGAAAAGTAGCAACGTAAGTAGTAGGAGGATGTTTTTGTATTACATGCTTTTCGAACAGATATATATTGTTTTATTCTTGTCATAGAAAATATAATATGAATTTTTTATCAAAGAAACAGGATATTCATTTACTTAAAGTGTCATTCAAAAATCTTTAATTGTTACATGTTTATTTAGGGCAATTAACAAAACATCTTCTAACTAATATAATATAAGATATGTAAGTTTTCTACCAGTTTTATTAAGTAAAAAATAAATGTTGTCGCTCTCAAGAAAAATAGGGTAGATTGGAAAAAATGTTGTCATCGAATCGGACGACATCACCTGATCGTCCCACCTGCCTATTTCGTTTTACCTGAACTTATTATGAAAAGAGACTAGTTTTAGCTGGTTACGCATTATATTCGGTTTGCGTCGCGGTACACGGACGGCTCTCTGTTCCTGGCCCTTTCTATTGCCATTTAGCGATGTGATTGCTATTATGATTGTAACACTAGATTGCCGTAATAGTTTAATTGAATGGGTTGCTGGCTTTATATTTGGTTCAATCCTTGCAGTAGCGCTTCTGATGTCCGAAGCGCCCCCTATATTTATATGTATTCTTCTTAATTCTTTCATAAAATTGGTGGTTTTAAAGAAGGATAAAATGTATGTCGAACAAGAACTTTTAACATAAGAGTGTTCCATCTATTACATTTACAATGTTAAAATCAATTTGTTACAAGCTGTGTCAATCAATTGCAATAAATTGATCGTAATCTGCGTAGCGGCTGCAGTAAGAGACATACAGTAATTAATGATAGTACAGGGAGTATCGAAAGAACGTGCAATTTTACTATTGAAACAATATGTATTACATAATACTTATATCTGTGTATCTGTCATTACCTATAAATGTAATATATAAGAGTATAAATGTAGTACATGGCAACGAGACAAATCGATAGCTTGTAGCAGATATCGTGCATAAACTCATTGAGTCCGTTTCGATAAAATCACTGTCATACAGGTAAATTCAAATTCTAATTAAAATATTTTATTCCAGAAGGTATTTACATTTTATAAATGTTAAAGCTACAGTGTAAAATCAGTAAAATCCGGCGTTGACCGGCGTTTATAGGTTATAATTTTGGCTTTAAGTCCATAGAATGTAGTTATTAAAAACCTTTGAATCTGTTTCAAGAATTCGTTTTAGGTTTTAATATATAAATGTTATTTACAGCTTCCTTTACTTTTGGACTCATAAGCCATTACATGCAAGTGATTTGATAAAATGCTCTTTGTTTCTTACGCATAATTTCTCGAAACTATTAATATTGTACTGTATCCTCAATCTGCACTCGTGAAGGATTGTGCCAGGTAAACCCTAGAATTGTGCGTTTCAGGAACATTTTATTCCTCTAAATTTTTTTCAGCCTACGGAAACAAAAAGTATAGATTAATATACTAGAATGTTTATTACATTGTTTTCTGTTGTCGTTATTTTTGTTTAATATAAATATCATTATCATACTCGTATTTAACCAATCGTAACTGTTAACAAGTAACTTTCAAACCTACAAGGAGTCTATGTATTTAATAAAGTAAATCGTTGATAAAAATACAATTTACAATTACAAATTTAACTAAAATACATTAACCTACCATTGAAAAACTCAACATAACAATTTTCATATTCCTATCCGATATGACAGGAACGTATAAAAATGCACAGATTTTACTTCGAAACACTTAACGGTACGAAATAACAATTTCGATGAACACTTCGCTACTCGACTACGCTATTTTAGCACAGTGAAAGGGTTTTCAATTTAGTGCAATTTATAGTTCAGCGGAATTTTTTTATTGGCTGCCTTCGTAGCGTGTGTGATTTCGCCCGCTTGTCGTTTCTCTCATGAAAACGCTGGCGCTTATGAGGCGCAACTACTCGCATTTCGCATTGCCCCGAGTGCTATCGAATTTTCCGGTCACTTCGCTCGATATTCGCTTTGCGACTCTGATGAAAGGCACTGCACGGCTTTTTTCAGTTAAATTTTTTCGACTGATACAACGAGTATTAAATTGCCATTTGAAACATTTTTTGAGATAATGAACTTTGATCGAATGCAGTGAGATTTTTCGCACGACGCGGTGTTGTGGTTGATTTTACCAATTAAATAGTAGCTATTTAAAATAGTAACGATTTAAAATTGCACATACTTTTTTAATTTATCTACATACCTACTTACTTCGTAATTGCAACATGATTTCATTGTCTAGTAGGCACGTACAAGAGATTTTTTTGTCAGAAGAGTAGCAAACGAGCATCCAACCCACCTAATGTCAAGTATTCAACCCGTAGACATCCACGTACAACTACAAACACGACTAAAATCATATCCAAGCTTGAACGTAGATACGTTGCTACTCTTGAGGATTAAGATGGTCGCCTCGCTTCAAAGTCTGGCCGGCAACTGCACCAACCGAAACACAAGTAATGCTTTACGGCGGATTATGAGGGCTGCGGTGGTATCTCCCCGGTCGAACTATATTTCTCCCCCCTTTGAATCTACATGATACTTTGATCTCATCATACAAAGAAATCTCTTTATTCGTGTCTACATTAATTACGTGTACATAATTACTAAATCACAGAAACTCACATTTTCTTGACATAAAAAAACAAATTTGCGTTGAAAAAATATATTTTCGTACAATAGGCTTTATTTTCTTTATACTGTTTGCTACTTATACATTTACGTATAAGAAATAGTTATCGGTCGCGTTCCACCCCAGTCTCCCCTACGTGCTTCATCACGTACACTAATGGGTGAACCACACCCACTTTTGACACATCATAACTCGCAACGTCAGCGGGGTTCACGAAATTTTAACTACCTACTTACGAGCTCCTTTTTGTATCTCTCTAAATAAAAATATAAAAGATTACTAAGTCATGTAAGAAATAATTTAGGTGGGCAAAATATTTAGTTTAATATATCGTACCCTACCAAAAGACTAAGTAATCAAAAGTATCTGAAATTAGCAAATGTGCAAGGTACTTGTTGGACCACTCACAGTTAAGGATTGCGTAGCGGAATAACATGTAACCAAACAGATATTTGGTAGATACCTAAGTACACAACGTGTTTAACCATTTTTTAAACAAACTGACTTTGAAATATTTACAGATTGCCACTTAAAAAGGTTAAGACAGATAAACAAATGAACAAGCAAACAACCAAACATAGTGATTTGACAAAATTAAAAATATCTATTTCCAGTATCTCATGTCGCAGTGGATAAAAAGGACTGAGTTCTTGTGGTTCGTTACGGATGTCCATGACAGTGTCAAAGTAACATAAGGTAGGCTGCATTGCTACTTCTCATTTGCTACTTCTATTAACTACAGATAAACTCATTAATTAAGCGCGCAAGTTCCAGGCAGATTTTAGGTCATAAATAACACAGAGATAAATAATACACAGATGGTCTATATCTTAGGAACGCATTTAATAAGAACTCGAGCGAAAAGACCACATACTGGTTATAAGATAAACAAAGAAATCTACGAACAATATTTTCATGTGTACAAATACGTATTACACATCCTTCACCGCATTAATTAGTCGTAGAAATATGACACGCATTTGCGTGCTTCGTTTACACGTATATCTTTATAAGTTAGAATGAACCACTGGCATGGTGAACTTAATTAAAGGGTTTTTTGTAGTTAATTAAAGTAGGAAACATGCATGCAGCAATGATTATGTTTTTTTTCTTAGAATAGTGCCAAAGCGTTAAGGTCGTTGAGGGCTGAGGGTTGAGATGGTCGCATCACTTACATAGCTGGTAAGTAATGCCAGTAACTTTACCTCTACAACTCAATCACAAATTTGTCACAATATCAAATAGAATTTAAGTCCCGTTTGAGGTAGGACGTACGTCATTATGCTTAAGAGTCACCACAAAGTTCTTAAACATATGTGAAGTGCACTGATCCACACTTGGTCACACTTGGTCACGATGTGCTATGGTCTAACATTTATTGAATCCCAGAGAAGACGGAAGTCCAGCGATGAAACAGCGATGGGTTTATGATGATAATTATGATAATTCGGATAAGTCAAAATTAATACTTTCCCACCTCCTGGCATTGATTGTTGCCCATATAATCTTGAAATTTATTGACCCCTTTCTAATATACAGGCTATAGGAGGCATACGAGGCTGTCGGAACGTTACATATTTTTTATCGAAATATGTTGTAATATTAGCTATTAGCCCTCGCTGGCACTTAATATTAAAATAAATAATATTACGTTCCTAAACGTTAGGACACTTTCAAGTCTGAAGATATATTCTAAATATAAATAAACCGCTGCCAATTCCCATTAATTATTTATAATCCAAGCAATAAAATTAGAGCAAATCCTATAAATGTATCAAGAGATATTTATATTTCTGGCTCTCTCGTTCTATTTAAACAACAATACAACATCAAAGGCCAAGAAGATTTATGTTGACGTAATAACGTTTTATCTCTCGGCTTTCGTATTAAGCGTAACTTAAGTATTCTTAATTATAATAAAAGGTATACATTGGTTTCCATTTTCTTATGTAAGTGTTCCGTCAAAAAGTTGACGGTGTAATGAGGATCAATAGAGGATATTGTTCTATTTTATAGTGAATGTATATAGAGTATCAGTATTTTGAAAAATTACTTTATTTTACGTTACGATAGCTGTGTAAATTTTATGTTACACTACCAAATCCTTAGTCAACCCACTTGTTATATACATGTCCTTGCGTGCTTATAGAATAATAATTATATTGTATTATTATATTAACAATAAATGTATGAAACAATAATAATGTGTATACCCAAATTTGGCTACAAATTGCTGATAACATAAAAGAATTTAATTGATAACTAGCGACCCGGCCCAGCTTCGCTCGTGTAATAGAGTTTATAATTACTTACTTTATTTTTCTTTCATACATCATCCAGTTATTACCTAGTTGCATAAACTATCAATTAGAAACATCTGTTTCCAACGACGACTGTATTGAATTTCTGGCCCAATTTACAAAAAATCTTAAGTTATTATGCACCACAACCTTCGTCATGAATGACTTTAATGTTGAAAACTGTGAGAAAATCCGTATAGTACTTTTTGAGTTTATCACAAACAGACAGACGGGAAGGAGGACTTATAATGTGTGTTAATATACATATGTGTTATAATATTTATGGATAGAAATAGAAAATACTAAGGTTGTTTTAAAAATAGGGTAAGTACATCACACGTGATGTCTTAAATGTGTTAGAAAATGGTGTCAGACATTTTTCATTCAGATCACCAGTCGATAGATCACGTATGCACACGTAGGTGTTGAAGAGCTTAGCGCCTTGTAAATTAAATTGCTCATCTGTTACAACTTCAGCCGACTTTGCATTAAGAAATGTACATTTGATACAATCTTCAACTGTAATCCTACAGTTTAGTGGTAAGTGTGTATATTAAACTACATTTTTTAATAATGACAATCTCATAGAACAACGTACAATCGAATCTCGAATCTACGAATCTAGAATCAAGAATAAAGAAGTTTTGCAGCTATTTTTATATAGTATATTTTTTTATTTCTTTTATAGACTTTCTTCAATATATATAAGTATGATAAAAATAGACCCACAATTTTTTATGTTTTTTTATATTTTTTATGTATTTTATCGACTTCTGCGCGACAAAAACCGCGGCGAAAGCGGGTACATATAGAAGAGTAAGGTGGCTGAGTGACCTAGAGAATAACACACAGTGTAAATCGCTGAATCTAAAATTCAAAAATATTGTAGATATGATTCTTTATGTTCGTTAAGTTGGCACTATGATAGGAATTTTAGAAATTCGACTCCCGGCTACGTAAACAATGGAAGATAAAATTTGCACGTTTTTTTATTCATTTTATAAATTTGTCTCAATTGCGCACATAAACAATAAAGTTGTAAAAATAGATCTGCATAATTTATTGGAATATAGTGTAATTGTATTATTGACTTTTCCGCGAGCAAAGTATATTTTTGTCTTAAAATTTTAAAAACTATCGAGTACCAAAACAGGATTCATTACTTACGTAAGTATTACTTACTTATCTGAAGCAGATATTTAAAATGAAATTTACTTTATGGAGCCTTTTAAGATAATACTCAAAGACAGGATCGTAGCAATTGCTACGAAAACGGGTAGCGTTACTACGCTGTAGCTACTCATAAGATTCTGTATTACATTGAGATGTGAAATTAGACAGAACATGTTTAATATTCAGAACTAATTATACTTAGGTCGTACTTCTCTGAAAAGATGTTCTATAATTCGAAACCTTCAGTTTAAAATATTTTATTAAACAAAAACTGTAAAATAATTGAAACGTGATATATGAATGACGTTTCATTTTAGCTACTACAAAAAGATTATTATTTTACGGAAACTAAAGTGATAAATTAATATTAGAATCAGTATTGTCTAGTCGCACTAACATATATTTTATTTTCTTTACTTCGTTGCGAGGTACCACTGCGGCCCTCATAACCCGCCGTGCAGCAATTATTATGGTTCGGTTAGAGAGATATGATTGCGGGCTATTACTTAAAAGCGACGCTACCAACTTAAATCTCAGGAGTAGCAACGATTCTACTTTTGAGTTCAGATAGGAATTCAGTCCTGTTTGATATCGTTTGTGGATGTACATACGCTGCAGTGACTATTTAACATCAGATATTTGCTACATTAATTAAAAAAAAATCCTCACTGGGCACATAACAGATATGCAGCTGCAAAACTGATGATCATTCATGAATTTATAATCTAAGAAAACCATTAATAAATTATGAAGTAAAAAAATGTAAACAAAATTTCGTTAATAAAATTAATGTATTTTTTCTTATTATTGTTATAATACAAAAATAATTTCAGGATATAAATAAAACATAGATAAATAGAACGTAGAGAGCGATGATGGAGGTGGGTATGACGGCATAAAATAGCATACCGTTTGCCGTCACGTAACACACAGCCTTTCCTCTACGTACTCCAATAAATGTTTCACATCAAAAAGTAGATATAAAAAAATATAGGAAGATTAAATAGATTAAATAGATCTTTATGTGAATAAAATATTTTGTTTTTGTAATGAAGCTGAAATCTCGCCAAAGGCACTGTTGGACGTATGAGCTCGTGCCAATTCGAAAGCGACTTATAATTAAATACAAAGACTGAAAATCCCTAACCGCAACTGTGAAGGTAATGCATCAAATGAATTGAGAAGAATGGAAACAAAATTCGTTACTAATTTAACAGGGCGAGATATCGAAGTAACTTTGTTAATTCTCTAGTGTAAAAGGATTAGATATTTACAGCATAGCTATGTACCCGAAGTAAAATCCCATTAGGAACGGAAGTAACTTGTTCGTCCTCTGAGACACTAATTTAAAAAATGCTAATACAACTAACTTATAAATATGTAATTTAAACACTTATTTCTAAACTATTAACTGCAAAAATGGCGAACTTACATTCATATGATAATTTAACGACCATAGGAAAATAATTTTCAAATGTTGTTTTTGAGTAAACTAAACTTTTTATTTTAATTTTTCGCTTATAAAATTGTACTTTAAAAATTCTACTACTATCACGAGCACGAGTGTTATCCGAAATTCCCTTAGTACTCACTAACGTTATATAAGGAACCTCTTTATAGAAAGTCAAGCTTCTAGGTTAAGTTATTTCAGCTGTGTTGATGTTTGGATCCGTTGATCACCTTACTCTATCATATACATATATAGATTGGCTGTATTAGAGTTTCCTACAGCATCGTTTAATAACATCGCTTATAGCCTTATATTTCGTACACATACAATATAGATTCACGTTTCTTCAAGAGACTAAATATATTATTTACAAACTCAGGACTATTTCGCCCCTCAATGTTTTCACTTTATCTCCTAGTGAACCATACGATGTTCCCTACTCCCCAATGAAGGTGTTTTCACAATGGGAAGCGATTGACATAATCCCCGCACTCTGCTCTGGGTGACAGTAATAGATTCCTGAAGAACATTTTACGTACATAAAAATCAATGTAACTGGTGTAATTTCACTACACCAGGGTTAAATAATATTGTGATGTGAAGTGTTATTATTATAAATAATTAATTCCCTTTCAGTGCTACGCATTTTTGCGTTGCATTGATGAGTTTGACCACCTAACCTTAATCGGAGTGCGTGCATTTTTAATTACGTTGGTCATATAAAAATACAATAATTTAACGGTATCTTCGAACGCTTTTGAGTGCGGGCTCAGTTATGGGCTGAAGGATCCATCTATTAAAACCCATTATTTATTCATTCCATAAGGATAAGAGATGCGGACGCGCGAGCTCATACTCGTCTTCTGAGCGTATGTTGTCATGGAGAGGTGGAGACCTCGTCATCCGGGGTCCGGGAGCCGGTTTGTTAGACTTCAGGCTTTACTGCGCTACGATGCACTGTGACCCAGAACCAGATTCCTGATTTCCAGATTCAGATAATGTTATCCTCAGAAATAGTAAATCTACTCTTAAATTTTCAAAAACTAGTCAAAAAGTCTTAAATTTTTGGACCTTAATTTTGTTTGAAGTTTGATTTAAATGTTCATAGCCCGCAATCATGTAAACCTAAAGTGAGATTAATAGGAGGTATATAATTATATTTATGAATAATACTACTAATCCACTATAGCGACCGCATTA
This sequence comes from Phocides pigmalion okeechobee, assembly GCA_018251015.1. Lineage (NCBI taxonomy): Eukaryota > Metazoa > Arthropoda > Insecta > Lepidoptera > Hesperiidae > Phocides > Phocides pigmalion. The sequence continues at coordinate 18,944 of DWON01001863.1, forward strand.
TTAATTAATCATGCATACTATGAATATGATTATTTGATACAACATCACTTGTTTAAACCTATTTGATTGTATTAAGGTCTCCTCTCCGCATAATTTATTACGATACATTTTTTTTTTGAAATTTTGTAAATATCTGTATCCTATTTCATGGTATGCAATAAAGTATATTCTCTTCTATTCTATTCTATTCTATTCTAACTATTGTCTTTCTTGTAGTATGTGTATCTATAATTTTCTTTTTTTTATAATATTGAAGTAGCCAACGAGTCCATACTTATGATGGCATATGGTTACTGTCGCACATATACATTTCTGCGCACCTTCGCAGATAACAAATCTCCCACATAAATTAGATCATCGATGCGTTGCTACTAGGGAACTAAAACGGTCGTATATTTATGTACCACCAAAAGACCTGTAAAGTTCTCTAATTCCTAAAATGACTTTATAGTAATAAGAGATACTAGATTTTACTAAATGACGAATAATAATAATGTTTTAATAATAAATTTTCTATTAATTACAAACTATTCTGCGTTCGGTTACGCCATTATGACAATTAGTGGATCCATTATATTTTCAATTATAGCCATTAGTGCTCGCATGTTGGATAATTGCACGTACGTGAGAATTTACGTTACAATCCCTAATTTATTGGGTTATGATATTAGTGTCAAGGCGTCAGACGTGGAATTAATATCGTCTCATTCGTCGACATCAGGATATTAATGGTTGCAGTAATTATCTCAAGACGAGCTCTCATTACAAAACAAGAATACGTTTCTCACTATTTATCAATTGTAACATTAAAATGTGAAGATAGGAATGATAGCTTATTTATACTATTTTATAAATGTGAACCGTTGTCTGTTATGTATGTTTGTGTTACTTTAACATGAATGTTATTGATTTAATTTACTTAAATTTTTGTAAACATAGGGCCTGTACCTCTGATTTTGTTATAAGCTATTAATTATTAAGTTACATAATCTTGGTTCTGAACAGAAACCCAAAAAATATAATTGATAACGTAATATTCTTCAAATTACGTATTTCTATACTACTTATATCAAACGTCAAAACTTATATTACATTTAGAAATAATACCCCGCCGCTTATTTTATATATACAAGTACAAATATAAAAGTAAAAATACGATAACATATAATTAAATTAGAAGAAACCGTAACTTTTATGTATTTGAAGAAAATATGACTAATTACTTGCCTATACACCTTTTTTAAATAAACAACATTTTATTAATTTATCAGATTTACCTAAAAAAGCTGAGATCGAGCTGACGTGGATCGCAAATATCAACTCCATACCTTGTAGGCTGGGGAATATTTAAACATGATTCATCATCATTAAAACTTTGACGTCATAATGAAAGTTGTTCCAGTCTCCGGGGCACCATGCGTTTTGTGTCAAAGCAGTGTTAAGTTTATTAGACTCATTCGGATGATGAAACGGTATTTAAACTTGGGATTGTTAATTGAGATGCATTTGAATTGTTGTTTCTAATTCCATTTTTAAACAATGGAATGTTTTGCTCAAAGCTCGAGGCAAATGGTGCTAGTTTTCCTATTACTATATATACATTATGTCGTTAGCATCATCAACCTGGTCCCGGTTCTTCTGCTGTTTACGGAATATCTTGATCTTAATATATCCTTCACAATAAAAAAGGTTAGGTAATCGTAGTAAATAGTAAATTACGCTGCTTAGGTGCGGTTGGTAGACTTCGAGAATCTTCGAGAAATACACGAGGACGGTATGCCACGCAAGCACTAACTAAATTTAAAGTACGTACAGTCACAGGCACTCGAACCTCGTTCTTCCATTGAAAAGACCAAAATCTTATCACTAGGCTACTACTACATACGGAGAATAGACATTTAAACTTTCAATAATTTCTTATGTTTATAACATGTTCGTATTCTCTTTCCAGTTTTTTTAATTAACAATCGATGTCTATTTCAAGGAGTTGCAATTAGTGAACGAAGGACGCGTCTATTTAAAATTTTATAGTATACACTTTTAACAAAAATCTTTTGAAAATCGATTTTATAAATACAGTAGTTTTCACAACAGTTTTGAGGTGCCTATTTTCGTTGCGTCGAGTGCTGCATCGTGCATCCACTACAGTTTTACATGGAAACTTCTATTTTCATCAACTTTCAACCTCAGAAAATATTTTGAAGGATATTGAACAGATTGGACTAAAAATTTGGTATAACTTACTTTTATTGAATTATACTATTCTAGTATAGTATAATTAAGGTTGATTTAAAATATACTGGTAGGTTTTTTTTCGTTTTTTATATTGAACAAGATTCTTAGTTTATTGACCTTGCTTTAAATTTATCTGCGGTTACTTTTCATACTAGTAGGACAAAACGAGCCTACAGACTACTCGATGTAAAACAGATGATGTCGCCCATAAACGTTGATTGGTATATGTGGTATTAGCTTGAATTTAATCCAATCTCAAATTCTGTCTTGTTTGTGGTCCTATGTGAATGCTTATGAACTTCAGTTATCATCAGTTGATCTGCTTACTCATGTACAACACTAATCACAAAAAAAACAGCACTTGCAATACCGTCAAATAAAAAAAAACATAATTTAAGTCATTAAACGGACATAAATATGTAAAACACGCGTAAATATTAATCTGAGATTTACACCTGTGTAACCTTTAATAAAATATCCTGGTATTCACGTTCTCCCATAAATCTATCGCCGGCGGTGTCGCGTAGACAAATGCGTCATAACTCAAACAGGCTGAAAAGCATACACGAGCTTGCTGTATACGACGTATTATGACGTTACTTTATAACGTCCCACCGTACTGCTGTACACGACGGAGTATACTCAATATGACCATTTATTTAGAAAAACCTGCACTCTGCAACCGTCAATCCACCGTAAAGCAATTATAGTGTTTCGGTTGAAAAAGTATGGTTGCAGGACACACAAGCAAAATAACTATTTTATTAGTAAGAAACAGCAACGCATCTACGTACAACTACTGATAAGACTTCAGTCCTGTTTAGGATTGGGTGTAGGTGTAGCGATTTCGTTGCAGCGACTTAACATCAGGTATCTTACACGCATGACTGCTACTCCTTTAACATAAAAGAGCAAGTGACACAAAACGTCCCGCCCACGGCCATCACGTGACATTATTTTCCGTTTCATACTTACAGCTATAGCGGCCCGTAAATCGGTCGGAGTTTGAAAATGCTGCCGTCGCGTATCTGATTTAAATTTTACATTTTCTTCAACTGCAATGCAGTGCGATGCAGTTTCGTATTCGTATATACAAAATGGTAATTTTAAAATAGGCGGCACATCTATTATTATATTTCAGAACTACAAGTCAAAATCTGCGTTAAATCTACACCACAATGCGTGCAGATTTAACGCAGCAAGGGAATATACCCATTCGCCAATAATTCTAAACGTTACTTTAATTATGAGTTAACGCAATTATATATGTAGGGTCGTTAATGTATCTGATTACAAGAAATATACCTGCTCGAACAATACTAAGTTGACTTTTTTAGAAACAGAAACTGAAGTAGTAAAAGAGCATCACCTCCTGATGAAAAGTCAAACGCAAAAATGCTTCACGCTAGAAATAAGTGTATCGGTCGTACCTTCCGTATCAACTTCTGCTAGTTCTACTACCCTGATTTAATGCTACAAACTTCAAACTATATGATTCAAAATGAT
>DWON01001864.1:0-22662 GCA_018251015.1 Phocides pigmalion okeechobee
CCGGGCAAAGAGGGTATACCTCGAGGCCCGTATTCCCCCGCCCAAAGAGGCTGGGACGTCCCCCGATGATGATGATGTTCTTCTACCCTTAGAACTGGTATTTTGTTCGTATTTGTTATACTTTACCCGTATTGTAACCGTGGGCTCGACAAAGGGCGCACAGAACAATATAGGGTTTCAGCAGCTAGGAGATAGGCATAACCTTTTGCTCGCCCCCGCGACTGAGTGGTACCCATGATGGATTTGCCTACATGAAAAGGACAACAAACACCAAAACGTCGTCTTACAAATAAAAAAATATATTGCAATGTGAAAAAATGCTTGGAATTTTTTATTTTTTATTATTTATACTTTTTAGTTGCATTTTTTATAAAAGCATGTTTCTTAGTTTTTAACTATTACTTATTTTTCTTTTTTTTTCTTATTATCGCAAGGTCATCAGCCCTTCATACGAGTTCAAAGTTTCAAATTAATCAGAAATTCTAGAAAATTCTTTAAATTAAACTTAAAAAACCTATGAGAACTAATAAAGCCGAAATTCCACAATAAACGAGATTTGATTTGATTTGAAACATTCCGACGAATGGATATCCTTTCTTCTTTTTGAGGTCGGTTAGAAAATAAAACCAAAGCCACAATTGGTACAATTTGATGCGATAATAAATTTATTCGCTCATTCGTTAAAACCGCAACGCACAAATGTTTCGATGATACCAGACGTTAAACGTAATGGTCAACCGATTTGAAATTAGCTTAATACAGCTATTGTTTTATTTCCAATAGGGGATTTGGGTATATCCCTTTAAATCTCCCAATGTGGGTCATATCGCTACAACTAAACCAGGCCTGGACTGCACTCCGCCGTGCTGCTAAATGCACAATGGAATAGCATCTTCAATGGATTGAGACAATTATGTGGATGCTTCGCCGAATTTAGAATGTACCGAGTACTCGCGATTCGTGATTTTTTGATTTTTGATTGCTGATATTTCGAACCAGTTGCATGGTTCGTGGTAACGGTTCAGTTTCGGATTGTATATGTAGTTTTAGTTTTAGTTTGATACTGTTGTCGCTTTAATGAAAAATAGGGTAGTTGCGCTAAAAATAAGGTAGATTGGAAACAAATGTTGTCATCGAATCGGACGACATTACCTGATCGCCCCACCTGCCTATTTCATTTAGGTACCTAAACTTATTATAAAAAGGGACTGTAGTTCTGGCTGGAAGCATTATATTCGGATACGTCGCTGTACACGGATGGCTCTCTGTTCCTGGCCCTTTTTAGCGATGTGATTGCTATTATGATTGTAACACTAGATTGCCGTAATAGTTTAATGGAATAAATTGCTAACTGTATATTTGGTTAAATCTTTGCAGTGGCGCTTCCGAAGCGCCCCCTGTATTTCTATATGTGTGCTATGTTCATCTATATTCTTATAATACAGTTTCAAATTCAGTCAAACAAAATTTTATTATTATTTATTTTTAGTCCATTATATTTTCTAACATACATACGATATACAGACACGTTGTAATCATATTTTTATTAATGTCACGACATAGTCACAACATGCTATTAGTTACATGTCATTTATCAATTTGACAATGTTTTATACACAGTGAAGGAGGTCGAGAGCCCTAAGCCCTCAACACATTCTGAAATCCTCATATTTACTTGAGTGCCTACTGTACAGTCAGCTCAATAATCGTAGACACCGAAACGCGATCAAAGTGTCATTTTTACGACGAAATTACTATTTTGAATCCATGATCAAAATCAAAATATATTTATTCAATGTAGATTTTTTACAGAATTCTTCTTGAACGTTAATCAACCGCCACCAGCTAGTAAGGTGTTTAGTCTTAGAGAAGAGGCGGCCAAAAATTCTTCAAAACACGTATCTTTTCCATCTACCAAAGTGAAGCAACGATTTTATTACTTAACGAGTCATTCATTTTCCCATACATACAAAAAAAAAATTGTCGCTGATCATATAGGGTTTGTCAAATATACTATGACACTATGACAGAAGTAAACGAAGATGCAGACCAGATAACCAGTCTTTGCAGCCCATGAACTTCATAATCCGACCTCAAATATAAGTAACGTACTTTTTGAGGTCGTACGTAAATTCTTTGATACTCTTGAAGACTAAGATACTCGCCTCGCGTCTAAATGTAACTAGCAAAACTAATATTGTATCTATGTATATACCTAATAATAGCTTAGTGGGGAAATTCTTACATCCTACACAGCCTGGCCATGTAACATCATGTAACATCATAACATCATGCGTCATGCAATAATCTTCTTACATAATTGTACACGCCTGAGAAATACCTGCAAAGTGTGAACTCTACCAATTCACTCTTAACCTGCATGATTCTGAGTGCAGACGAGTTCATCAGTGGGAACTTAATGGATTGAAGAAGAATTGTAGCCTTCAGTTATTTTTGCGGGCGACTGTACTCGAATCGATGTAAGACAGCGTTGGAAGCTCGGTTGTGTCAAAGCTCCTCTTGCATCTGATGTAACGCCACTCTACTGCCAGACACTGTTTAAGCTCTACGCTCTATCGACTATAGCCTAGAATCTATATTCTAGTACGTACTTTAATCTAAAGCTTTACTAAACTTAGTAAAGCTTGTAAAACTTGTACTTCAATTCTTAAAGCTACATAGATTGTTGAAGTCCCGAGGACTAAAACGTAAGCCTTGCTTGTAAGTCTATCCAGCGAACTTAGCATTCCAACTGAAACAAGTAAAATGCTTCACGGCGGATTATGAGGATGACAGTGGTACCTCTCCGGGCAAGCTAGCGATCTACCACTTATTAAACTAAATTAGATATGAAATAATCTCGGAAATTCCTAAATAGATTATAGGGGTTTTATAGGTACTTTATAGGGTAGTAAGATTATGATACCCATTTTTATTTTAGGGCTGAGGGGAGGTAAATATAGGGGTTAAAGCAAATGGAGCTGGAAAAGCTGGTAAAAACTAAAATCTTAAAGCAGACTAAATCTTATACTTCATTAACCGAGAGTTTCCTTCTTGGCACGATTTCAAATTGCATTCTTATCTCAAATCCTCGTAAGTGTGTTTAAACTAAAATCATCATCGAATTTATGCAATTTACAATGCAGCTGGTAATCGCAAGTAACAATTTTTGATTGATGATAATTCGGACCAGTTGCATGACTTGTGGTCACGGCTAATCTCCTAGTGGTAAACTGCAATAATCAGTCGGTCACCTCGAGCCATCCAACTATTCAAAATATCGGCAATCATAAATCTGTAATTGTGAGCACCCTTTCCATAGCAAAAGTTGTTTATCGCGCGATCGTTTTTCTCCTCTACTCGAGTATGAATTACACGTATTACCAATTAATCGTTTCCAGTATATCCTTTAAGATCGGGATCGGGAATATGTATACATATACGAAAATTATCAAATATGTACATCCCATTATCGCAGAATTTACACATTACTATTGCAAGGAGTACTCGCAATTAACGATTTTTGATTGCCGATATTTTGTACGAGTTGCATGGCGTGGTCACGGCTAAACTATTAAACCGATAGCCGTGAGTCTAACTCTTCTGTACTCTTGCAATCTTCAACCAAAACCCATCGTCGACAGTCCTGTCTCTACGAATTCTAAGCTAGTCTCTACTCCACATTGCACGGATTACGGCGGGCGCTCGCGTCAAATGCCACGTTCTATCTAGACATCCTACACTCTGCTCGTATCTTAAGCTCGCACTCAACACGAGTTCCGCTGAACATTTGACGGGTCTTGCTTGCGAGGATTAAATCCGCAAGCAACACCGACTAATGACGGATTATATTTAGAGTGAGAAGGGTTTTGAGGAGTATGCAGTAACTAATTTAAGAAACAATGCGTTGTAACCATTGCGTACAAAAGATTAAGAATGATTGCGTTGTTTTTTGGTAATGTTGCACATGCAAGTTAGGTACTACGGCTGCCCTAAATCCGCCGCAAAACTGTTTTGGTGTTTCGGTTGGAGAGATGCGGTTGTCGGCTTCACTTACAACCGATTTGACCATCTCGGTCTTTAGGAGTAGCAACATATCTGTGCACGACGTTAGCCAGAGCTAAAGTCTTGTTTGAGGTTAGGCGTAACGCAGATACCATTAACACCAGATGGCCCTCATGCCGTATGCCACTTGTCCGTTATGAATATGTTACCTTCATTCTCATTTTATCTTGATATTTCTAATTTCGAAGATGAGCACACGAACGTGTAGACTCCATGATGTCAGTACAACCGACTTTTACGTGGATTACAGTTTTGAGTTCGTGCGAAGTACGTTGGGAACCAAAATAACTTGTTGTCATGTCAGACTACCGGATAACCGCAGCACTTTAACAGAGAAGTGAGAATATAACAACACAGTTGTATAGATCTTGTTCATTAATCTACCGTAAAGTAACTATTGTGTTTTGTTTGGAAAGGTATGGAGCCGATTATACTTTCAAGCGAGGCTGCTTTCTTAGTATTCAGGTGTAGCAAGGCACATTCGACATCAGATATAATTTCAGGTCTTTTTTAGGTTTCATATAGACGTCCAAGGGTTGCAGCGACTACTTAACATCAGGTAGTTTGCTCGCTCATAACTATTCTTTCTACTTTAAAATATGTATTTTGGAAAAACATGTTTCTCTGTTACTTTACCTCTAAAATGAAATTATGCGCAAACACCTAATTATTTGGGGTAAACAACAATATGCAGGTGTCGGTTCAATATGGTTGACAAATGCAGTACTGGCGCGGCGCCAGCCTGGCGTTCCGTTAATTGCACAAGAAATTAATTAGCTTGCACCTTATTGTACCGGTAATCTTTCGGAGCTGACGTTTGTAATTTTTATAAATCACTTTCAAGCGTGATCTGGCCACTACTGTGAGCAAGACACATGCTCAACGGTAGTTAGATGACGTCATAGTTTACCATTCTGACCAAATGCAGATTGGCCAAATCTTCACGCAAAGTTTGTTTTTTTTATTATGAAAGAGTAAGAAACGGGCATGCAGGCCACCTAATATTATGTGGTCACTGTAGCCCATGGACAACCACGTCCAATCTCAAATAGAACAGAACTTCTATTTAAGGATGTACGCGGATGCGTTCCTACTTTTAAGGACTAAGATGGTCACCTCCAATAATGTGCATTCGGCGACCACACCTCCCCAAGCGAAACACAATACATGAAGAACGTGTTGCTTTACGGCGGGTTATGAGGGTGGCGGTGGTGCCGCCCCGGGGGAGCTCTAATGGCTCTACCACCTTTAAAACCTTTTTATGTCAGTGGTCGAACCATATAGGTTCCAACTTACAAATCTCACATAATACTCTTCACTCAAAAACCGAGTTTAAGAACTTAAAAAGCATCACTTGTCACTCATACAAAAATAGGACAGTGAAATCCAACTAAGTACATTCGGTTAACCGAAAAACATAACTCATGGCTATAATTGAATCTATATATCAAATAACTGGTATGCTAAATCTTGAAGAGGACTAAACTATATTATTTCTGTCACAAGTTTCCTTGCCCTTACGTTTACTTATGTTACTCGCTTCGACTTTTTATGTTATTATAAGGGCTGCCAAGTGTGACGGACGTACAACAAAGGGTTCTGTGGTATTATTAAAAGATTTTTTCAATAACTAAAACAATGCGTAATTATCCCAAAAAGTACGCAAGTATCTTGTGCAAACAAATTTTCGTATTTTTTTTTCAAATTCCACCATTTTTTTACTGTCCACCCCCTAATTTAAAAATCAGGGGGTCAGGGGATTTTTGCAACAATAAATGCAAGAATATTTTGTAGTCTTAGTTTAAATATTAGTAGTCGGGAGATTTTTAGATATTCAATGCAAATATATGAGAATCTATCACTTACATAAAATAAGAAAATAGAAACTTAAATGTAACCTTTCAAGACCTACTCCAGAAGCCTATGTAAATAGCCCTAATACTTAGATGCATTACATTTCCTATTACAGTTTCGTGTATGGTGTGTTACCGCCAGATTTTTTTTTTATATTTTGACTATATAATTGTAAGGCATAGTACATAGAACCTACCAAATTTGTCTTTGTTGACCTGTCTAATATTGACCTAGTAAAATGAAGATAACAGACGGTTTTTTTAATTATGAAAGAAACGGGCATGCAAACCACCTGATGGTAAATGGTCACTGCAGCCCGTGGACAACTACGTCCAATCATAAATAGAACAGAAGTTCTATTTAAGGATAGACGCGGATGCGTTCCTACTCTTGAGGACTATGATGGTCGCCTCCAATAATTTGTAATGGTAGATGGAATCGAGCAATTATAAAGGGTACGGCTACGGTTTTTGTATACGGAACCCTAAAAGAGACTTTGGATTGTCAAATAAATCCAATGCTGAATCGAGAAGGGGAACTATACTATATTATATCTGTCATAAGTTTCCCAACTCTGAAATTTACTTACGTCGCTCACCGTAACATTGCAAGTAATGTGGAGAAAATCATGTATTCTATACGATATATTTATAATAAATACAAGTACCTACAGTACTTTAGTCCCACGTTTAACCAGTGCCGTTGGTGATAAGAGGGCTGGTTTATATCTCGAGACAAAAATTGTTATCGCTATTCAACGCCTGAATGTGGCCAGCATTCTTGACAAAATGCCGCATGGGCACGGATTCTCTTTAGATTGTTTAAGTTTATTACTTTTAAGGTTTTCATTATTGTAAATAGTATTTGAATTGCGAGTATCTATCTGCATTTCTTCTTCTAGTTCTGTACAATACTTGATTAAAGATCTCAATGTTCGCGTTCATTTCGTAGTAATTTTAATCTGTTGCGCGATAAAAATTAAAATTTTATTTCATTATAAGGTATTTACATACACTTAATGAACGTCAAGGGTACAACGTAAAATCAGTACATCTGCTTTGAGCGCCTGTTGGTTATGGTGGACCGGGAGAAAAAAACTGGCGGGAAATAAATGTATATAAACTACTATCATTGCGGAATTTATACATTACTATGCAAGACCCGTTACATATTGTTAAACCGTTTAACAGTTTAGCCGTGACCACGTGCCGTGCATCTGGTTCGAAATATTATCGATATTAGTATATTATAGAATTATAAGTACGTATAAATACATGGTAAAAAATCTAGCAAAGCCCTTACAATACTATTTTAACGGATAGTATAACTATAGTTCGACCGGGGTGATGCCACCGCTACTCATACTCCGCCGTGAAGCACATCTTTGTTTTACTTCAACTAAAATTACGCATTTTCACTATATCAAATGCATAATCGTTTTACCAATTAAAATAAATACCTTTGATAATAAAATTGAATTTTATTTATGTTTGTGTGTACAATGCGAAAACCAGTGAACCAATTTGAATACGATAACTTCAATACAAAATATAATTTAATGTAAATAATGGGGTTGGCTCAATTAAAATCGGTTGACCAAAATCTGACATATGTATCCTGAACCTTTTGTTGTAGGGAGCGTGATATATTAGGGCGGTAATTTTAAAATGATTGTTGTCGCTCTCAATAAAAATAGGGTAGTTGCGCTAAAAATAAGATAGTTTAGAAAAAAATGTTGGCATCGAATCGGATGACATCACCTGATCGCCCCACCTGCCTATTTCGTTTTAACTGAACTTCTTATAAAAAGGGACGGTAGTTCTTGCTCGTGACGCATTATATTCAGATGCGTCGCGGTACACAGACCGCTCTCTGTTTCAAGAGACCGTCCTGGCCCTTTCTTTTTTAATTTAGCTATATAAGAGTATTGAGAGAACATATAGAAATATAGGGGGTGCTTCGAGCATCAGAAGCGATACCGCAGGGTTTTAAGCAAATATATAGTTAGCGACTTATTCCGTTAAACTATTACGGCAATCTAGTGTTACAATCATAATAGACAATAGAAAGGGCCAGGAACAGAGAGTTGTCCGTGTACCGCGACGCATCTGAATATAATTCGTAACCAGCTAGAACTACAGTCCCTTTTTATAATAACTTCAGGTAATTCGAAATAAGCGATCAAGTGATGTCGTCAGATTCGATGCCAATTTTTTTTCCAATCTACCTTATTTTTAGCGCAACTACCCTATTTTTTCTTGAGAGCGACAATAGCTATGAGCCCGAAGCGCCCCCCTGTATTTGTATATGTCTTCTCTATATTCTTATAATTACACCACACACGTATATTAATATTTGTCTATTTGTTTGTGAAAAATATTTTCTTTTTTCGCTAATATCAGGAACGGTATTACACGGCCGATCCATACTAATTATTTATTATTATTTATTACACGAAGTCAAAATATTTTACTTACTTATAATTTTCAAGTTAATTAACTATTCACTATTAAAAACTACGTCATACACACATAGAAGTAACATAAGCTATAATTCATTTTATTTGTCGGTACGTTTGTGCGCGCTAAACTCAGAATTGTCTAAACCGATTTCAGTGCGGTTTTCACTTATGTATTGGAATAAGCTTCACTTAACAATTGGTGTTCGTTTTATTCACCAATCTATAAAAACTTATATCAATTTTAATGTTACGGGTACAAGAAAATATTTTGCTGTTAGAAATATGGAAAAAGAGAATTTAAAAATCCACGTAAACTAAGTCGTGTGCAGTTATTGTGCCTATCTATAAATATTATAAAACAAAGTCCTCCGTCGCGTCTGTCTGTCTGTTCATGATAAAGTCAAAAAGTACTGGACGTATTTTCTCAATTTTCAACTGGTACAGTGATTCCTGAGGAAGGTTTTAGTGCATAATATTTTTTTTTTTTTGGTAAATTGGACGATATATTAAACAGTTAAATTCAATATAGTAATTCGGTCGTCGTTCCAAATAGACTTTTCTAATTGTTACATTTTGTAACTAGGTAATGACTGGATGCATGTATGCAAGAAAAATAATGTAAGTATAAATATAAACTCTTATTACCCGAGCGAAGCTGGGCAGGGTCGCTAGTAAAATATAAATTTCATAACAAGTGAGTAGTTTCCGCAAGTAGCTCGCAATACAAGGATTACTTTGACGTTTATGGACCAATAAATTATGCATCCCCCGTGTTTAGGGGTTGCATTAGTTGCAATCGCCTAGCACCTCGATACCTCGACACGCATATCATACAACCTCCCTCGCTTTATTAGTAATTTTTATGTTAAAAGAGTAGCAAATAAGCGTTTCTTTTTTTTAATGTGAGAAGAGTAGCAAACGAGCACGCAAGCCACCTGATGGAGAGTAATCACAGTCCATAGACATGGAATCATATCTGAGTTCGAAAATAGGTGCGTTGCTACTCCTAAAGACTAAGATGGTCGCCTCGCTTCAAAGTGTAGCCGGTAATCGCACCTCTCCAACCGAAACACTTGCTACTCTTCTCACGTAAAATAAGAATTTTCTGCGCTTGTCCAGGCTATAGAAAACATTTCCAGTTTAGTGCCGCCTCTCGCAACGCTGACTTGATAAAATATAATGTGTAAGGTCAGGACTGTATGCTCATTAAGTTAACTATTCTACAAACGTGAAAACCCAGCAAATTCCATTCAATATCTGCAAAAGGATGTAGAAACGGTAACAATTCAATCTCAAGGCGATTTTAAGATGTTCACTCGACGCCAGATCGATTTCAGAGAATTGTTTGCTTAGCACGAGTATTCACTACGCCCGTGAAGACAATGCTTTGAGACCCGATATGTGACTTTCAATAGATCTTGTAGAGTAAGGGAGGGAACTGACTGGAGCATTTTCATGGAATGTAAAAATAAGTATTTGATATTGGGTATTACATTACGTTTAACACTAATTTATTAGCTTGGTTTGTATTTTTTTATGTTGAAAGAGTAAGAAACCAACATGCAGGCCACTTGATGTTAAGTGGTCACTGCAGCCCATGGACAACCGCGTCCTATCTCAAATAGAACAGAACTTCTATTTAAGGAAGGACGCGGATGCGTTTCTACTCTTGAGGACTAAGATGGTCACCTCCAATAATGTGTATCCGGCAACCACACCTCCCCAACCGAAACAGAATACATGAAGAACATGTTGCCTTACGGCGGATTATGAGGGTGGTGGTACCACCTCTATTTATGTATGTAATGGAATCTTTGAGCATAATTTTCACCAATTTCCAGAAGTCTGATTAATTTGAAATTTTGCTCACGTATCAAGGCCTGATGACAATGCAATAATATGAAAAAAAATGAAAAATAAATAATAGTTAAACCAACTAAAAAATGTATAAATAAGAAAAAAAAATGCAATGTAAAAAAAGCGTGGGGTGCTTTTTCAGTGACCTATTGATACCATGCACATTACGCTTTTTTATTGCATTTTTTTTTTCTAATTTATCCAGTTTATAATTGTTTTTTTTTTATAAAAGCGTGTGTTTCCGTTTTTTTACTATTATTTATTTGTATAACAAACGAACATGTATTGACGTTGTTGTGTTTATAATTAGCATTTATGTTAAAAGAGAAGGTAACGAACTTAAAACCCTCCATTGTTTAGCAGTCTTTGCAGCGCATCTACATTTAACCCCAAATATAAACTGACTTGTGTATTTGCGCGTAATGTAAGAATCTGTTTGATTTTGAGTTTAACATCACATTACAGTTCTTTTTATGTGAATAGGAAATTAACATGTTTTTATGTTAACGCTTTCCCTGCTGCTACAACACTGCTGTGTAATTCTGGACGGGACGCGCTTGTGGCTCCTACACACCTGTGTTGTACGGACAAATTTGTATGGATTACGAGCGAACATACGTGCTGTTTTTACATCGACGCTACAAGACTGGGGGCGGACAATACGTTAGTGTATTTGTTCCCGCCTCCCGCAATACTGACCCGATCATATATATACGCGCCTCAGTCAACGTGTTAAAAGACGAGCAAACGAACGTCCAAACCTCCTGTTGTTAAGCAATCTCTATAGCACATCATCATTTAACAAAAATAAACTGACTGGTGTACTTGTACCTAATGTAAAAATCAGTATTTAAATTTGAACGTTACGTTACATTACAATATACATACAGATTTTCTTTATTGTAATTAAAATTACATAAATTTACTAGATTAAAATCGTATATTACTAGATTCGAACATATCACTCTAGTCTTCGAAGCCTTTACCAATCTTAACAGTTCGTTTTATATACTGAAACTATCCTGATTTCAATGCTAAAGCTATAAATGTAGGTAATTTTTTCGACTGTAGAAACAATTTACGTATCTTTTTTATGTCAGAAGACTAGCAAACGAGAAGACTACAAATAGTCGTAGCCCGTAGACATCCACGTACAACCACAAACACGACCGAAATTCTATATGAGCTCGAAAGAAGATACGTTGCTACACCTGAGGACTAAGATGTTCCCCTCGCTTCAAAGTGTTACCTGAGTAGTAAGTTTTATTATCTATTTCATCGATACTAATTATTATTTTAATGTCAACTGTCGGTCTAAACCTAGCTGCCATAACGTGACAGCTAAACATACTTAAGCAATAACTAAAGGATATCAATTAACTAAAATCACATTGTACTTGACATTCCATATTCATATATGTGTATTTTTCATACAATGAAAAAGTCAAGAGTCTGTAGTCCATCTGTAAAGTGGCCGTCCGTAATACTAACTCCATATATAGAGTAAGTGTTATAACTGATGTCGATCACAAATACGTTGCTACTGCTCTTAAGACTAAGAGCTTAAGACGGAGAAACGTGCATAAAATATAGCCATTTGTGGTCACCCATCCAACTTTTAACCACAGCCTGAGTTGCTTAACTTTAATATAATATAGACACATGCGTTGCTGCCGCTAGATATCTATTGCAAAATTCCTCTTTTCCGCAGGCAGTGACGTTGTCGACAGAATTTTATTCTATTGTAGCAGATTGGCTATTTTGCGCTTGGCTGGTGTTGCTGATTTTGTTTATTTTATCAAGAATAGATTGGTACATAGATTGCTATCATTACCTGGATTTTGGAATTACCTGTGATGGTAGAGGAACTTATTTAAATTGACTAAGTGGAGATAATGGATGTTGTAAAGGGAAAAAGTTGAAAATCGAGAAACTAAGTCACTACTGATCACTTATTCAACCACAATCCTCGATCCTAACCACAACCGGCGATTGAAACAACTAAGTCACTAGTCCCCATCCAAGTCTTAATCGCAATCGACGATCGACAAACTAAGTCACTAGTCACCCATCCAGCTCCTAACCGCAATGGACGATCGACAAACTAAGTCACTAGTCACCCATCCAGCTCCTAACCGCAATGGACGATCGAAAAACTAAGTCACTGGTCACTCATTCAAAACTTAACCGTACCTAACTTTGCTATAGTCACTTTACACCTGATATTACCAGTTTTCTAGACTTAATAAGTCAATCAATGCAAAAGTCACGTGTTTACGGCCGATTCTTTAACATTAGTTCTACCACCTATAAAATTCGATCTTGTATCCATGACACAAATTACTAGTGTAAGGAAATGGGTGCATAAAGTGGTATTTTATACGGATTAGCTACATTAATAGATTAATGCTACATGTATTTCTAATGTGTGTATTTAATACAATAGAAAACAAGACCAAAATGCAACAGAAAACAATTTGTGTAGTGCGGTCGTTTATCTTGATCGCGCGCACAACTCGCTTCAATGCGCGCGATTCTGAAGTCTGGACTAATCCGTCTTAATCCTCGCAATGGATGCTCGTAGACTGAAATAGGACTAAAACGACTACATAGCTTGTATCCATGTATCTTGTGCTTGGTTTATTTTAGCTCCTAGCATTGTACATATCTGACAGTTCTCAATAGTGTTATCACATATGTGAAATCTAAAAGTTGCATTTGGTCGCATATACCTAGTCCAATATAATACTAAAGACCCTTTTTAACCGGGAAAAGGGACAAGTTCCTTGAAAAATATGGAGTGCACCTTTTTTTACGTAACTGTCAAAAAAGAGACGAGGATTATTTTGTAAGTCACAATATTGTAATATATTATTTTACAGATCTACTGACACATTTTTCCTTCAGTAAAAAACCTAAATGTGGTCACAATTTTATTAACTTATTAAATTGTTATTAAAAATTACTTTGCAACAATCCGCCACCACAATTTATAATGGTATATATTTCAAAGCATGCACTATGAGCACCCTCCCTCCCGGATAGGAAAAGTGTGATTAAAAATATATATCATTACACATACACATACCCCGATTCTATTAGATGTTTAGCGAAATTTGATTTGTCAGCACGACCATTTATAAACGCAGCGAGATGTTCTCGATATCTCGTATTAAAAATCCTAGCAGTTTGACCGACATATACGCCGTCACAATCAGGGCAAACAATTTTGTAGACACCAGATTGTTCATGTCTACCTCTTTTCTCTTTACAGTTACAAAGTGATTTGAGATTGTTGTTTTTTCTGAATGCAATTGTTGCAAAGTAGTTTTAAACAACAACTTAATAGCATGGATTTCCGCAAAGAAACGCTTGATACTATTAACTAACATTTAACTTGTTTTGTTCTCAGTAAAAGACCAAATTTTGTTGTCATCTGTTAACACTGACATACTTACCTTGTATAAAATACACCAGTTTTAGAGTCAAGATCGACACTGATATATTTTTCTATAGACAAAGACAAAGTTTTGTCATCACTAAGTAACATTAACTCATTTTGTTCTCAGTAAATGACCAAATTTTGCTGTCATATATCAACACTGGCACATTTTACCTTCGGTAAAATATCTAATTTCCAAATATCTAATTTTGTAGTAATTTACAAAGTAATTTACAAAATCAACACTGATACATTTTGATTTAATTAAAAGACAGTTTTTGTCACAATTCAACACTGGTACATATTGCCTTCTATAATGACGAAGTTTTGAGTCAAAAGTCAACAGTGACACATTTGCCTTCTCCAAAAGTCCAAATTTTAACGTTATTGATTAACACCGACATCTCTTGTCTTCAATAAAAATACAAGATTCGGGTTGATACTTCAGCGTGTGCAACACGGTATTTTTGCATTATCAATTTTATTTTCAGCGGTTTGCTCTCACGATTCATTACAGATCGGTTGCCATGTTGCCATTATGGATGCGCAGAGCTGAAAAATGAGTCTTTTAATTTTTATTACTGCTTTTATTGTTGTTTATGAATATGAGCGGCTTGAATAATCGCGGGAGTTTCGTCGGCACTCGGCACGTTTGTGGCTTGCGAAATTTATGAAATTCAACTTTATGTGTGCGGTTGACTCCTTTGTGCGAGACTATTGAGATGATAGTTTTATGAACTTTTTTACGATATTGAAGTAACTGAGTACCCTGCAGTCTGCATCTTAATCATTGCTGGTCTCAAAGAATTGTAGCTTACTTCATTTTGTAGAGATGTTTTGCCTAAAATCGAACACAGACCCAACTATGACATCAGCTCCCATGTTCTTTCTAACCTAATGCAAGAATTACTTCATGGTACAAATAAATACTCTTTGCTAGCTTTAGCTGTACTTCTTCTACACAGAGACAATCAATAACTATAGAGAAAGACAATTTAGAAATAGTCAAAATGCAAACAATTCCCAAACTCTTTTCTAATCTAAGAAAACGAGAATATAAAAAAAAGAATGAAATGACCATGCAAGTCACCTTATATTAAAGGGACGCTATAGTCCATGGACATCCACATTAAAACTTAATCAAGACAAAAGCTGTGTTTGAGGTTGTTGAATGCGTTGCAATTCCTGATAGTCTTTCTTAAAGTAAAAATAGCCTTAGTTACTCGCCTTAATATCAGTTATATGCCAGTGGAATTCCCGTTGAAATCGGTTTAGCCGTTTCCAAGATTACCCGGAACAAATAGACAAATTAAAAATGTTTTTTTTTATGTACCTACGTACTTTTAATGCACTTTATCATTAAACAACTATTTTCATATTACAAACAGACACCTTTTTTATTTATATAGATTTATAGACTAACTAGCGATGCGGCCCTGCTACGCCCGGGTAATAGAGTTTATATTTACTTACGTTATTTTTCTTTCATACAGGCATCGAACCATGAACAACTTGCATAAACTAAGAATGAAACATCTACTTCAAACGTCGAGTGAATTTAATTTTATAAAACAAATATTAACTTAATTTAATTTCATTTCATTTAACTGATTAACTTCTCGTCCAATTTGCGAAAGGAACTTAGCTAAGTATGCATCAAAACACTCCTCAGGAATCACTCTACCTGTTGTTGAAAACTGTGAGAAAATCCGTCCATAATTTTGAGTTTCTCACGAACAGACAGACGTGACAGAAGATTTTTGTTTTATTGTGAAAGAGTAAGAAACGGGCAGGTCACCTGAAGTTAAGTGGTCACTGCAGCCCATGGACTACCACGTCCAATCACAAATAGAACAGAAGTTCTATTTAAGGATGAACACGGATGCGTTCCTATTCTTGAGGACTAAGGTGGTCGGCTCCAATAATGTGTATCCGACAACCACACCTCCCCAACCGAAACACAATACATGAAGAGCATGTTGCTTTACGGCGGATTATGATGGTGGCGGTGGTGCCGCCCCGGGAGAGCTCTAACGGCTCTACCTTTAAACATTGTTTTATAACAATTAGAGATATACTCGTAGTGTTCATATCGTATTAGTATTAGTATTCGTATTAGTACGGATGATGGTACATATATGTAGATACATTTTCCCGTTAATTTTTACAAGTCGATATTTAACCAAGAAAGATCATCTTTATAAAGGGGTGCAAAGCTAATTAATTCTAGTAATTAATATCGGCCTGGCGCAGTGCCAGTGCACTGTATTTGTCAAAATGTATTAAAATGAACACCTGAGTACCGTATTCGTATTCAATGTATCCTTACGTAGCGCACTTATTAGTAATAATTAATTTAATTTACTAATGCGAATTACAGTGATTGACGGGAATGAAATAAAAAATTGATTATTTTAATATGCTTTAAAGGTGGGACAACTGCTAGGCACTTTTGAAAAAAATCTTATTAACGCTGTGTTTTGAGTTATGAAAATAGCAAACGGACATAACGAAGTATGGTTGCAGCTGTTTTTATTTTATTTTTATGTTAAGAGAGTAGTTGTTGTTTAAAAGATGGTAGAGCCGTTAGAGCTCGCTCTGGGTGGTACCACCGCCACCCTCATAACCCGCTGTAAAGCAACATATTCTTCATGAATTGTGTTTCGGTTGGGGGGTATGGTTGCCGGATACACATTATTGGAGGTGACCATCTTAACCCTCAAGAGTAGAAACTCATTCGCGTCCATCCTTAAATAGAACTTCTGTTCTATTTGAGATTGGACGTGGTTGTTCATGGGCGGCAGTGCCCACTTAACATCAGGTGGCCGGCATGACCGTTTCTTACTCTTTCCCAATAAATAAAAAATCTTTATTGCATTATTATAAGTTTAATAGATGTCATAATTTATTAAAATTTCCTCTGTAATATATCTTTTAAATATATATCATTTTACGGCTATATAAATCATTAACGTTCATAATTTTTTATTGAAAAGTTACATCACATCACAGAAATATAATAAGAAATAATATAATAATTAAAATTAGATTCATGTCAATCATAAGTATATGCAAAAATAAACCATAAAAATAAATTAAGGTAATTTAACTTTTGCTTGATTCTTTTTGCATTTCTTTTTTGATCGTTAAGTTTTTATTTTCTTTTTGATATAAAATGCGATTATGTTGTATATATGTAGTTTATAAAGAAGTTAATTAAATATATACTTGAGTCTAAATAAAGAATATAAATATAGTAATAAAATTTACCATTCAGATAGTCATTAATATTATAGTAACATTTTTATCAGCCTCTTCTCTGAAGCATTTAACTAGTTATCGCTCGTTAAGAAATGAAATACGTATATTGCTTTTGGCTCGTGGACTCCAGAGGCTTAAAAATCCAGATGTTCTGGACCGGCAGTAAATTAGATAATATTGTAACAGACCATTTATAACAGTTTTCATATGTCTATGGATAACAAACGTACTTTGATTATAATTTTGACGGTAGTAGGTGGTTATTTTAAAACTGGGAGACCTATAGTGCGTCCAGTACGAACGCTGTCCTCATAATCCGCTGTAAAGCATTATTTGTTTTTCGGTTGGAGAGGTGCGATTGCCGGTTACACTTTGAAGGGAGGCCATCTCATTCCTTAGGAGTAGCAAGATATCATTATTCGAGCTAAGACAGGATTTCAGTCGTGTTTGTAGTTGTACGTGGATGTCTGTGGGCTGCGCCTACTTAAAATCAGGTGGTGTGCATGCTCGTTTGTTACTCTTCTCATACAAAAAAGTAGTAACTTTCTCACTTTAGCCGCGGTCCTGGTGGCCTCTGGCTCAAGGACTTCGGACCTCGAGATATCCCTGTTTACCCGGAACAAACTATTTTCGGTGCTGTAATACACCTTTCCAGAAAGGGGAGGGGGAGGGGGGGTCGTCATCTCGCGCTGACCTGAAATTATTAAATGGTCATTCTCCAGGTTGAAGGAGACCTAGCTAGTGCTCCAGATTTAACGGGCGGCCTTTGAGCGGATGCACTGTAGAAATATAGTTCTTCCGCGGAATTATCTCTGTTGCTTTTTTACTTCACCGTGAAGAATGATTACTATACTTTTGATTGGATAAGTGTTTGGCTGACTTTCTTTTCGGTAATAGGTAAACAAATTTCCTAAAATATACAAACAGTTTTTAATCTTATTAATCTAAACATTGGGACATGAAAATGTAGGAGTCAAGTCAACAAAATCCACACAACGCATGAAAAATTAAACAAATTAGACCTTAGAAAATTTCTCTTCGCCACAAAATTAGTTTACGTCATCGGGTAGAGTGGGTACACCCAGGGCCTCGCTGTAAACTGGCAGAATTGTATATTTTCACTTAATTATTCGAGGCAGCATCGCGGTATAATTCTAGCCGCGGGCGACGCAGCATTTGTCAAATGCTAATCTACCCCAATCAGCCTCTGCGTACTCAGTGTTGTTTTATTCAGAACATAGACACAATCTTTTTGCTTTTATTTAAAATTTTCGTTCAATATCATTTGTTTTTTTTTCGTTAAATATCTAGGTATTAGTGCCTCTTTGGTAACTGATATGTACGTATGGCGTGACGGAAAACAGTAAGACACTCTGTTATGTCGTCATGCCCCCTCTTAGCCATTGTCCTGTTTATTTGTCTTGTATTTACATTCATTTTTTCATTTTACTATGTAACTAGAACTCACGAATAAAGGTTTTTAATTACCGATATTTCATGCAACGAGTCATACAACTGTGTAAATGTATAAATTTTGCGATTATATAAGTTTAAAATCACATGTTCTGTACATATATTTTCTTCTGTGAGAAGAGCAGGAAACGAGCATGCAAACCACCTGATATTAATAAGTCACAACCCACGGATATCCATGTACAACCACAAACACGACGGAAATCCTACCAGAGCTCGAACGTAGATACGTTGCTACTCCTGAGGACTAAGATGGTTGCCTCGCTTCATAGTGTAGCCGGCAACCGACCTCACCAATCGAAACACAAGTAATGCTTTACGGCGGAATATGAGGACGGCGGTGGTACCTCCCCGGTTGAACTATAGTTCTGCCACCCTTAAATTAAAATTTAATATTATTATTTAAGCAAAATTTTACGGAATTTAAATTCAGCTAATTCGGCTGAGCATTGATTGCCGGACCTATTAGTCAATTCTCTTTCATTTACATAGATAACCTCTAAAACAGTGTCAAGTAGTGTTTACGCATTCCATAACAGTAAACAAATATAGAAAATATATATGCTTTTCACATCTCAGCTCAACATAGCACGCATTGGACCAGGATGCACTTAAAATATTTGCACGCGTGCATATTATGCAAAACGACGGCCATATTCTACGCTAATAAACTAGTTCTTCCCCATTGTCTTTTTGAGCTGTTTAAGAGTGTATTTTATTAGGCGATTTTGGCGCTTTTTCTATCCTTCCCTCCCGCCTTGGTATCTCAAGTGAGAATCAGAATGTATTTTTTACGTAAATACTTTATTTATTTGTTACATGTTAATGGGAAAATATGTTTTATTTATTTTAGGCTGAAGTGGCAATGGGCTGGCTACATCACCCGAAGGACGGACAATCGATGGGGCAGAAAGATCTTCAAGTGGAGACCACGTCTAGGCAAAAGGAGCACAGGGCGTCTCCCATCCAGGTTTACCGACGACTTGACAAAGGTAGCGGGTAATCACTGGATGCAGAGGGCACAGAATCGGTCGGAGAGGCGGCACCTCGGGGAGGCCTATGTCCAGCAGTGGACACGGCTGATGGATGGATGGATGATTTTAGCACACGTTTCCCATATAATCCACCGAAAAGCATTAGTTGTGTTTCGGTTGGAGAGGTGCGGTTGCCGGCTACACTTTGAAGCGAGGCGACCATCGTGGTCCTCAGTCCTTAACATTCGAGCTAAGATAGGATTTCGGTCGTGCTTGTTGTTGTACGTGAATGCTTGTTTATAACTGTTCTCACATAAAAAACATATGATTATATCCACGCTGAAACAGCCAGATAAAGACACAAGGTGCGATAGACAATAAAACAGACGAAAAAATGGACAACCTTGTTAGTATTATAGCGGCTACTTTTAGCTATTTCACTACCAAACCCTAAAAAGATCCACAGACAGACAATCAGACCTGTGTACACATATCAACCTACAACTGATTAGTTCTCATTCCTATGTCAAAATCGTCTCCTATCTATATGTAAACGGTATATGGATGACGCAATATGCAGTTATGTGCAACAGTTAAGCCATTGTGTCGTATAAGGCAACGCTAGGTCTTAAAGGGACGAGGAAAGCAAGGTCATAGGCCTTGTGCAGAATTCAAAACTGCATATCCCTTATAAATCGCCGGGCTATTTGTATTTCCCATGTAATTGTTTAATTACTTGAAATTGTGTGCAGATGACAGTGGGGAGATCCTGACTGACGATTAGCTGTCTCGTGTGTTCGCCATCTTTCTAAAGTTACATTTTGTAATGTTTATTTATCGAGCACTGATTTATAAAGAGTGTCCAGAGACTTTTCAGCCAACCTCAGCCAACAGGGTGCTCAGAGCCGAAGTACTGATTTTACTTAGCACCCTTGACATCATTAAGTGTATGTAATTGCAAGGAAATTAAATATTTGAATTTGAATTTGATTTTGAATCATTGGATTTCATTATGGATGATACCATACCAGTCTAACACGCAGAGATAACCAAGGGACAACCAGATAATTGAATAACGATTTTTATTATGTACCGGGTACTTATGATTAATGACTGTTAATTATTGGTAATATTTCAAACCATACATGGATCGTGGTCACGGATAAACTCTAATCTCAACTGATTCAGCTGCGACCACGATGTTGCCACTTAGCGTCCCCAACGATGCATCAATGCGTAGGTATCTGAGATGTGCATTAATGCCTAACTTGTCTGCATGATATTTTAAAACCCCCAATAAGACATCTAATTTTTCGACCGCAATTAACCAATAACACCTACAATCAACTTCTTGACATGCAATTCGAAACACGAAACCGCACAGAAAACCCACTAAAGGTCACCCATCCAAATCCCGACCACGACACACGTCGCTTCACTTTGCCGATCACAACTGGCCAGAACTCACCCCAGGTCGATATTAATCGCATCATGTACACGTTTCCCTTTTGCTATTCATCCCTTTGAACGACGGAGCCTCATCCCGGAGTAATCCTTCGGCTTTCAATCCCCTTTGCCGGTTTCCAAAACATGTTAAACATAAACGGTTACGACGTATCGAGAGCGTAATGACTGCTCTTCTATAAAAAGGCCACGATTTACGGCGCACCTAAAATGAAACTGCCGTAATGTTATCTGCGTATACACTTTTACGCAGACTGGTAAAGTGACGTTAAAAAGGGTGCATGTTACGCAACTTTAACACTGACTGCCGCGATCATATATTACATTGAGGCAGGGTTGCGGCAAGCGGCACTGGCGCTCTTTTCTCTAAATTAGAAATACGCTGACAATTCTCACAAATATTGTATTTTTTAACATCATTGTAGCATCTACGAATACAAAGACTTAATGTCCGTCCCCAGTCTTGTAGCGCTGACGTAAATATTAAGGAACTTTATCGATTGATATCCGACATCTAGTACAAAGTCCTGTCTGTAGGCATACGTAGACACGTTGCTTGAATAGAGACGATGCTGCTCCTGAGGACCAAATATACAATATTTTACAACATATAAAATCAGCTTTCAATTTCCATTGTAAGTCCCGGTTCCCGAAACATGTTAGACATGAACCCTTACGACGTATCAGGAATGGGAACAGTTCTTGTATAATAAAAGTAGTTAAGTGCGTTTTGATTCTACGCTGTTGGGTTCCGTCGAAAATGATTTCATTAAAATTATTCTCTATGCACATTCAGATATTTTTAAAAATATACACCATGCCTTCCTTTCCTTCACTTCCTTTCATTAACGAATTTTCGTTATACTGTTTTCATTTTTTTCTATTTACGGTTTTAAACTAACGTCATCGCGGAATTTATATATTATGTTATGTAACGGGTACTCACGATTAACGTTTTTCAATTGCCAATATTTCGTACCCCTTGCATGGCTCGTGGTCACGGCGAAACTGTTTTTTTTTCTATTTGTTCTTTTTTTAAATTTGAGTGAAAACGTTAGGGATGAGAATCTATTTCACAAAATATTTTTTAAGAAAAAAAAGGCAAGGGTATATGGTATGAATCTATAAATGACGTTTAATTTATTATTTAAAAATCAAAAGTTAGCGTAATTATAGGGTGACAAATATTTTTTGCAATCTCAAAGATGAAAATAATTATACATTTAAATCAAATCCCACGCTTGAGGATTTAATGCGACCAGCCAATGCGACACTACGACAGAAAAAGGCCTCCAAACAGGAAGACTGACAGACAGATGAACTCAATATATGGGTTCCTTTTTTAATGTGAAAAGAGTAGCAAATGAGCATGCAAATCACCTGATGATGAGTAGTCGCATCCCATAGACATCCACGTACAACCACAAACACGACTGAAATCGTATCTGAGCTCGAGCGTAGATACGTTGCTACTCTCGAGGTCTATGAAGGTCGTCGTACTTCAATGTGTAGCCAGCAACCGCACCTCTCTAACCGAAACACAAGAAATGCTTTACGGCAGATTATGAGGGCAGCGGTGGTACCTCCCCGGTCGAACTATATATATTTTTTTATTGTGAAAGAGTAAAAAACGAGCATGCAGGCCCCTGATGTTAAGTGGTCACTGCAGCACATGGACAAATCTCAAATTTATTTATTTATTTATTTAATTGGAACACCAACATAAGATACAGCTTTACAATCAAAAATAATATGAAACTTACATGATACTATTTAACTGTTCCTACAATTACAGGTGATCACATCATGCA
>DWON01001865.1:0-22658 GCA_018251015.1 Phocides pigmalion okeechobee
AATTAAAAAAATGCTTCATCCATATTGAAGTTTATGACAGATGACAGTTAGCATGACAGTTTGTTACTAAATAAAAGAGAAAATATCACTACTTATTTCATGAACGTTCCTCGTTGTTACAATAGTTATTGGAAGTGTATGCATAATGTACTATTATTGTAAACACAGACGTCATACAATTATCTGTTTGTTTTCTAGAAATTTAACACTACCTGGGCCCTGTGGTATTACCCGGATTAAAAATGTCGTCATACTTTATTTGTTTCGCATTAACTATATAAAAATCCCGTCATACCTTTTTTCTTCTATTTTTAATTTAAATTGTAATAGCATTTGATAGAGTTAATCGCTTTTGATCATATTAAAACTAATTGTTACCTCAAGATACGGACTATAAATACGTATATTATCTATGCCTTGAATTTAATTCTGTATTTTTGGTTTAATGCGATTTCAAACACAGATAAACTGACAAGCAACCAAACAAAAATAAATATTATAATAGTGCGCGCAGAGGATTGCATCGATTGGGATGGTGCTGCCTCTTGGTAAACCAAGACGATATTATTCTCTCTAGGACTCTTGGTCGATTGGGGCGGAATTACCTCTTGGTCGACCGGAATGGTGTTACCGTTTGGTCGACTGGGATGGTACATAAGAACATTTAGGCAATTTATATGCGTTTGCAACCATAATTCCGTAAAGGTAACCGTTTTTGTTATATCTACAGTATTATATAACGTGTATCCTGTCAGTTT
This sequence comes from Phocides pigmalion okeechobee, assembly GCA_018251015.1. Classification (NCBI taxonomy): domain Eukaryota; kingdom Metazoa; phylum Arthropoda; class Insecta; order Lepidoptera; family Hesperiidae; genus Phocides; species Phocides pigmalion. Next base: position 759 of record DWON01001865.1, read on the forward strand.
TCCTTAAGGCCAAATGTCAGTCGGGTTCACGTTAACCCACGGATGAAAACCGGTTTAAAACGATACTTACTTGGACAAAACACCAGGAAATTTCCTTTCAATAAACTTAATTTGCTTATTAAACACACACAATAGAACACAAAACACTTTTATAACATAATCTTACCATTTTTAATTATATTCCCGCGTACATCTGACGTAAACAATTTAAAATAATTCTTTTACGAGAATGAGTTCGCTGCGCCCGACTGTCGACGAATGACAAAATACAAAAGTGTACGAATTAAAAAATATACGATCTAAAGGTCAAGTTTACGATAGCCACTCGAGCGAGAGAGGTATAGTTTGTCGTGAGAAAAAAAGAGACAAAATGAGTTTCGCAGCTCCTACTTTAAGGTTATGGACGTACGTAAACTGGTTAGCAATGATCTGTGCGATTAATACGTAATTACATTGATCGTAGTGTCTTAAGAATATTACAAGATAATACGAAATGTACATTTATAACAATAATGTCGTTTGTGATCTTTTTAAAATGTCCGAAAGAGTCCAGTATCCATCTACGCATTGGAGCAGTTGTGAGTTTGCTCCACGCTTCCCTTAATCCTTTAGTTCCTGTGGAGCGAGTTTTGCGCCCTCTAGTCACATGTAAAGAACAATAAATGAGTGGAATCCAAGAAATTTTACTTAAAAAGTTATGGGTCTGATAAATACCCAAAATGAATATTTGAAATCGTCATAAATTAATGAATAAAAAATCTATTCACTTATTCCTAACATTACTGAAAAGAGAAATGTTTTTATTTTCGTATTGCTATACAAATTATACAGCCTTACGCTTATATTTAATAGGCAAATATTCAGATGAATACTAGTTAAATAAAGTTAAATCCATTGCAATAATCATTTATTAAAAAATACAAACAAGAACAGAAATAGAATACAGTTTTATTCGTTTTTTTTTAAATAAAACATAAAAAGTAAACCCAAAAACATGCAACACGATTTTTAACCAATTTAGCTTACCACACCAACATTAATATATTTGTATTAAACTCTAATAAACTTTAGTACCAAACCTTTTACCTTATCTCTTATGCTTGTTTTAAATATTTATTTATAATATTTGAAGTTTCAATATCATCAAGGATCGTTAAATGATCGCCCTTAATACAATGTACAGCCACATTCTTATATGAGAAATGATCTAGACCATAATTTTCCGGAATTGTTTGTAATATATCTTCTGGACGAACAAGTACTATAGTTGATTGCAGCTTTGTACCATCAATCTTCCCATCTAGAGCTTTCAGGCGATAATAAATAGCTTTTATCATTCGTTTTAAATACTCATCCGAATATTTCAGTTTGATCATCACATATTTTAAAATGAAATCGATTTTTTCGTCGAACGATTCGATTGTCTCGATTTTGGCGATTTCTTTTGGCGTTATGTTCTCTTTGGTTCCAATCATCCCGATAATGTATCTTATTAGTTCATTTTGGGTTTTCGTAATGTTTGAGCTCGTGAACTTAGGTTTGAGAACATTTTGAGCCCAATGTGGAGAGCCGTCAATGCAGTACACAGTTCCTTTTAAGCCTGAAAAAAAAGTTGAAATCGCATTCTTTTAAATTTTCCAGTTATAAAACAATGTTTACTCTTTATGAAGTTTAATTTAAATGTACTTAAGTAACTGTACATGAAAAAATATAATGACTTTATCAAAGTTTCTAAGTTCTTTTTTTATGTGAGAAGAGTAGCAAACGAGCATGCAAGCCACCTGATGGTAAATAGTCGCAGCCCATAGACATCTATGTGCAAGCACAATCATGACTGAAATCCTATGTGAGCTCGAACATAGATGCGTTGCTACTTCCGAGGACTAAGATCGTCGCTTCAAAGTGTAGCCAGCAACCGTACCTCTCCAACCGAAAAACAAGTACTGTTTTACGGCGGATTATGAGGGTGGCGGTGGTACCTCCCCGGTCGAACTATAGTTCTTCCTCCTTTAAAATCTTTTGATCTACAATATTTGCGGCAACAATTCACTTAAATATTATATTGTTTAGCATCCGTGTATCAATTACGAATACACATACGTAATGTTCGCCCCCCGTCTTGTAGCGCCGACGTAAACACAGCATTTTTGTTAGCACGTTATCCATACAGATTTGTACGTACAACACAGGTATGTACAAGCCACAAGCGATTTGCGCCGCGCAATACACAGCAGTGATGTACGCAGCAGGGAAAGTGTTAATAAAGGAAGACAGAAGTAGATGTGTTGATAGAATACCTTCACTTTCCAGGCTTGCAGCCAGCTCCAGCACAAGTACAGCTCCAAAACTATAGCCCAGGAGATTGAACGGTACACCTGGATTTATCTGTTGTTTTATAATCTGCAAAAACACAACATAGATTAACACTTGTACTGCGGGAAACAACTGCTTTGCTTTTGCTTTGCTTAATGCGCATGCGACATGCATAAATATTATGTTTACGTAGGCGCTACGAGATTGCGGGCGGACACAACGCCTGTGTATTCGTAGACGAGACTGCGGGCAGACACAATGGTTGTGTATTCGAGATTCTACACGAAATCATTGTGTGAATCTTGGAGCGTCTTCAGATTAGATAGATCTCCAGTCTTGTGCCGTCGCCCATCGATGTCTTATTATAAATGTGAGCGCTGCAGTTAAAGTTTTAAAAATTGTTTTGCCACGCATTTAATTTAAGGTGGGAGAACTATACATCGCCACCCTCATAACTTGCCGTAAAGCAACATGTTCTTCATGTATTGTGTTACGGTTGGGGAGGTGTGCTTGCCGGATACACATTATTGGAGGCGACCATCTTAGTCCTCTAGTGTCAGAACGCATCCGCGTCCATCCTTAAATAGAACTTCTGTTCTATTTGAGATTCGACGTGGTTGTCCATGGGCTGCAGTGATCACTTAACATCAGGTGGCCTGCATGCCCATTTCTTATTCTTTCATAATAAAAAAAATGAACGTGCTTCAAGATCGTCCATTATTTAATTAAGCAAATATACATCGCGTACTTGCATCACATCAGTATGTTTCCTATGAATGAAGTTTGCTCGGTGATAATTCGTTCTATTGCATTGCAATAAGGTTAGCGCAACAATGGACCAGTTGGGTGTAAGATAACACGCGTCCTACATTACTCACACCTGTTGCAACAAATGCGGTCATATTGTACTCACACAGTGTAACGTTGCTATGCACGGCATGGAAATGACATCTAAGTACTTAGATGTTATTTCCATGCCATACATTTCATTTGTACGAATGTATATAATTCTAAAAAATATATACTAATAAATCATTGTAATATGTTGCTACGCACGGCATGGAAATAAGGAAATAACATCTAAATAACATATTTGGAAATAACAAATATGTATTTAGACGTTATTTCCATGTCATTCATTTCATTTTTATTGCAAATATACTAACAAATCATTGTAATGTAAGTAGTATTTTTTTATTGCGAAAGAGTAAGAAACGGGCATGCAGGCCACCTGGTGTTAAGTAGTCACTGCAGCCCATGGACAAGCACTCCCAGTCTCAAATAGAACAGAAGTTCTATTTAAGGATGGACGCGGATGCGTTCCTACTCTTGAGGATTAAGATAGTCGCGTCCAATTAAATGTATCCGGCAAACACATCTCCCCAACCGAAACACAATACATGAAGAACATGTTGCTTTACGACGGATTATGAGGGTGGCGGTGGCCCCGGGCGAGCTCTAACGGCTCTACCATCTTTCAAGTAGTTGCATACATTTCCTTTGTTTGAATGTATATAATTGTAAAAAATATATCGTCAAAAGTCACTGCACACGTTGCTATGCACGGCATGGAAATAATAGCTTAGTTGTTGCATATATTTCATTTATTTGTATGTAAATAATTCTAAAGAAAATCGATGTTTAATAGAACCGTTTTCATTTTCAGGTACGTACATTTATGGAGAGCAGCTGAAAAATATGTAAGAAAGAACCGATTATATGTATGTATATTCAATGCAAATAATTGACTATGTTTTAAATTCAAATATTTTATTTCACTGTAAGGTATTTACATACACTTAATGAATGTCAAGGGTACGGTGTAAAATCAATACATCGGCTTTGAGCGCCTGTTGGCTAAGGTTGACCGGGAGAAAAAAGCCGGCGGAAAAAGCTATCCGCACTCTTTTTAAATCAGTCCTTGATAAATAAACATTACACAGTATAACTTTATAAAGATGGTGAGCACACGAGACTAATCGTGTATTCAAAATCTTTCCACTGTCATCTGCACACAATTTCGAGTAAATTAAACTATTACATGGGAAATAGAAATAGCCCGGAAATAGTTTGCAAGTACATACAGATTGTAATACGAAGGCCTACATAATATTACTAGCTGATCCCCGCTACGTCGTTCGAGCGGTTTACAATTTTCGAGTATTCATGATTTTCTTATAGCAAAAAGTTTTTACAGTTTGACAACTGCAAATGAAATTAACTGAATAGTAAGTGAAGCTTACTGCGATTAGTGAAAACCACACCGAAATCTGTTGGCCCGTTTTTGACATAAATAGACTAAAAAAAACTAGTGTTTTGTTTTCTATTACCTTAATAAAGGTATGTGTACTCCCTGAACTCATAACGTATAAATACCAATTATAATTGGTATTATCAATACATATTTATTTACATTGGCAGAGAGATATTCCATCTCAACGATGCCCCCTCGATCCTACTTTACGAAATACGCTTGAGTGAACCAGTATGGTCATTTCCTACTAGTATTACATAAAAAATATAATATATAATTTATATGTGTCCGAATAACCTTATTGCTTAAACATTTTATACGTCATTAGAGAAAGTGGCGCATTAAAATAAGTTTGCACGCGAAAAATAAATCTGTAAAAAATTGTTTGCTTTACACCGCGGGTTTTGTGTGAGAGATGAAACTACACTTTCACTTTGGACAGTTTATCTAACTGTTCACGTATAATATTCATCAAGTTATGACTCAGACTTACCGTCAAATCCGTTAGTGAAATCATGACAGCGCAAAACGCATACTTTCGTTAAGTTTGTACTTGTTACTGTTATTTTACACCTAAATGTCAGTTATACACTTTCAGTTATATTGTATGGTTAGTAACAATCATCATCGGGTAAGTCCCAGCCTCTTTGGGCGGGGGAATACAGGCCTCCAGGTAAGCTCCTTTTTGCCCAGTCCTTAACTTGGGATTGCACAGCTTATATCATAGCCCTCACCCACTGTTTTGTAGGGGGATTTAGGATAATCCCTCCGGCATGCTCAATTCCCGCATCCGTCACTCGCCTGCTGGTTTGCCGGTTTGGTTACGCACCAGCGAAGAGGCACAGCTCGCGAAAATTAAAAAAAAATAATTTAATTTTCATTTTAAAGTTAAGAGTGTAAGTACATGAGAATTTTCTGGATGTTAGAATATCAGGAGAAACCCAAAGATTGAAGTACACTTGAACGAAGCCCCGTGAAGCAGTTTGTAGGTACTATATGTGTTGGAAATGAAACACCTTTCTGATTCGTATTTTGTTGACATTTGAAAACCTGCTGCATACCTAATTTTAATGTTATGTTATGTAGCAGTATAATATAGTTTTTAATGGGCGTTATCCTTTTAAAAGTCATTGGAAAAAACCTGACGACGATACGAACAACATAAACGATATTTTTTATCGTATATTTGTAGAATCGTTTTTAAAACCGTCCATTACAATATGACAAAATGAATTGCAAAAAAATGAATACCAGATGATTCCAAAATCCGGAATATCGATTTTTTAAATTACAGTCCATTTCATGTCTATTAAATCAAAATCGGTTGATCCATATACTCATGAGACATCTTATTTGACTGAACCCAGGTGAACCAGGCGCTTGGGTGAAATCATCTCTCAGTCGGACTAAGTCTTTTTGACCGGTCCGGTCAAGTCTTCTTGCCTAATCGGGCTAAGTCTTCTTGCCCGATCGGGCCAAGCCTCTTTGCCTGGTCGGGCCTAGCCTCCTTGCCTGGACTAACTTATAGCACAAACATACATACAGTAATGGCAAATGCTTACTTAAGACTTCAAAGCTTAAACATATCGAATTGTATAACTTTGCATACAGACAGACAGTTCACTCAGTTGTTATGTGTGTATTTTAAACAATGTTCAAAGTCGGGTAGGAGAAACCGTTTCCTTTACTTTCTCCCCTATTAACTCTGACACAGTTATCCTTGTGTAGCGGTAATGAGCATTACGATCTACATCTTTACTGTTATAGTTTCATTTAATTCGTTTAAATTTAATTAAAATTGTATTGATGTACAATGATAGCTTTGTGGTAAATACTATGTCCGGGGTTCAAATTTATGACACACCTTTTATTTATCTAAGTTATATGCGTTTCTCCACATAGTCTAAAACAAAGTCGCTTCCCGCCGTCTGTACGCTTAGATCTTTCAAAATACACGACATATTTTTATGCAGTTTTCATTGATTAAGAGCAATTCATGAAGAAAGTTTATATGTATATAAATAGATGTTTATATATTCATTTAATTTCAATTTTTTTACGTAATTAATTTAATCAATGTAATTGTTATCAAATTTGTATTTCTCACATTTTCATTTAATTTTTGATGTGTGGCATGTTGTCGTCGCCTCAAATTGTCCTGGCATGCAAATGGCAACAATTTGTACAATTACGATTTTATATATATAACATTAAAGTTTTTCGTATGTTAGTGACACATTATAGTAGAGAAAAGCCGAGAATTTTAAAGGTTTCTGATGTGATATCGTAAATGCACCCATTCCGCAGTGCGTTACTAGTTAGAGATAAATTATCATCTGTTTTAACGGAATGCAAAACACTGCGTGGTAAAATGTATGCCTGAGAATCCTCAATATTATAGACTTCAAATATCCTTAACAGATTTATAGACGCTATAAAGTTCTTAAATATATGTGAAGTCTACCTATCGGCAATTGGTTACTAGTGGATTACGGCCTAAGCGTTCTTGATTTGAGAAGAAACTCATACCCAACAGTGAGCTTGTAACTGGTTAATGTTGATTTTTTTTTAATGTAGGTGATCTAAAAACTCTTAATGCATGACAAATAGATAAATTGAAAAGTCATCCGTGTACGGATAAAGTTACGCAATGAGTAATTGTTCCTTCCTACAGCGTACAAGTCCAATGCTACAAGGAAATTTTTGGGGAAGGAAGACACTAAACAACTTGCCAATTTTGAAGGAAAGGTCATTTACCTTTAAGCTCTTGATGGATAGTTTTCAATTTTGCGATGTTTTTTCGCCATGACAATAACCGATTTTTAGTTTTTATAAACTTTCAATGGTAAATATTTGCAATAGACAATATAATATATATACGATTATAAACTGTTATTATTGCGGAATTTATACATTATGTTAAATAACGGGTACTCACGATTAACGCTTTTTAATTGCTATTATTTTGAACCACTTCGAAGCAGAACCACGGCGAAACAGTTTCGCCGTGACCACGAGCCATGCAACTGGTTCGAAATATGCAATTAAAAAGCGTTAAACGTGAGTACCCGTTCTTGGAACACGTTTAGTTTCAAACCAAACCTTTGGCATAATCCTTCACATACTTTATGTGCAAATTATATAAAACGGTGGCGTGATCACATTCCTTTTGAAACCTCGACAGGACTATAGGCAACAATTGCAAAAGGACGAATTGCCGAGGTGATTGTAGCGATAACTTCGCCTATGTAAATCGGCCGGTTACTCGTGTATTGACCGACCGAATGCGTAGGCGCATTACGTACAAACCAGTTCTATGTTGACTCAATAGCACAAAAGGCGATGCCGTTGTCATGCTGTATATTAATTTGTTATGTTAACGTTTAGCGATATTTAGTGGCCCGGATAAGGCTCGCACGAATCGATTTACCTCGAAGGACGGAACAAATTGTGTTGACTAAAACTTTGATTCTTCGTCTCATTTCCTACGTTTTCTGTTTTTAACGAATCTTAAATATACACAGATATTTTACAATCAATAAAAAAGTTGAGGTTGAGTTGTGTTGTTTTTAAAGGCGAAAAAGACTGTGCCTAGCCAATATTTTCGGGATAAAATTTCATATGACACTTTTCATATTTCTACTTAGGTTTACGAAAAACACTGGCTCAAAGTCTTGTTCTTGCTGAAAGTTGGCTCAAATATGCTAATAAACCAATAATATTAAACATGGGTATGATTTGCAAATTACGAATTATATCGTAACATTTAAATGAAACGCTCATAGCTCCGCAGCTTGTGTAGATTGTAGATTATCAAGAAAAGCGCAACGTTGGTTTTGGTCGAAATATGGATGGGTGACCCCTAGTGGTAAAATTTCATGCGGATATTTCAGTAGCCCACCCACTTTCAGAATTCGCCAGAAAGCAACACTTGGCCCACTTTTATCTTTTTGGATTTTTGTGTCCTTCACAGTAGAAACGCATTTACATACGACATATAAATTTAATATTAAAGGTGAGAGAACTATAGTACGACCAGGGAAGTACCACCGCCGCTCTCATTTTTTGCCGTAAAGCATTATTTGTAGTTCGGAGAGGTGCGGTTGCTGGCTACACTTTAAAGCGAGGCGACCATCCGTCCTTAGGAGTAGCCACGTATCTACGTTCGAGCTCAGATAGGACTTCGGCCGAGTTTGTGGTCGAACATGGATGTCCATGGGCTGCGACGGCTTAATATCATGTGGTTTGCATGCTCGTTTGTTACTCTTCTCACATAAAAAAAATAATTCGGTTCCTACTTAATATTAATTGACAGTTGCACGGTAATTTTCTACTCTTCATTTAAAACCTCCCTAAAGAACCTTAACTCGTACCACGAAGAAAAATCACAGAAGGAAACTCAATTTTATCGACTTGATTGCTCGGAATTTTCTTGCTTGCCTGCTTGTAACAAGTTCCTGTTGCGTAAGGATGTGACTTAATATGAAAATGTATGCAGATTTTATTATGGAATATTACTAAAAAACACGTGACTTCTAGATTAAAAGGGCAACTACACCATTCTATATTGTATAATGTAACGTTTTTTTTATGTAATGTCTCAAGATAAAATTATAATTTACATGTTAATTAGATATTGTATGTGAAGCGGTTATCGTATACATTTACTAGCAAGGCGACCATCTAAATCCTTAGGAGTAACAACGTATCTATTTGCGACCTTAGGTAGGACTTTTGTATTGAGATTGGATGAGCTTCATCATGAATGAGTTGATAGATTCGACGAGCCAAACTTCATCGACCATTTCACATCTGCTGTTCTACACTTATTTGCTACTCTTGCAGCAAAAATCAGGCTACGGTTGGTAGAACTTGTCTTCGCCACCGACGCTTTCATAATTCATCAACCAACCGACCAACCATTGAACCAACTCTTGAGTTTCGGTTGGAGAAGTGCGGTTGCCGGTTCAACTTTAAAGCAAGGCTGTTTTAGGTATTAGCAACGCATCTATGACTGATTTTACACAGGACTTAAATTTAAGGTCGAATATTACATCCCTTGGACATTTAACTTCAGGTAGCTTGCGTATTCAGATTTTTACACAAAGTCATAACAGCGGGTTGGCAATAAATTTAGTCCGTTGTCATGCGGAATGATGCTAAGAAAGTTAGCCGCATCCCGCGCTGATAACGATAGTAATCGCAGTTTTCTGCGCGAGATATGAACTACCTCAACACCAGCTTCTATCAAACGTGGGACTATTTAAAAATCTTCCTGTTTTGGTTCAGTCACAAAATTTTGCAGCAGTGACCAAAGACTGCAGACACTTTTGTCACTTCAATGTCATTCTGCCAAGATGTCACGTTAAAGTGGGCGTGTCGCTGCGTCACAAATTGCGCGTTTCATTCAATTGCCATTCGTGTTGTTACGTTGTTTTGATCTACGATTACTCATCAATCTAATCGCTTAATCATTTCATTATTATGTAGTTATCTGTAATCATCATTACTTATATATAGTACAGGAATATTACCACTGTGTATTAAAATCGTCGTGAATCAGAAACGTCCTATTTTTACATATCCTCTGAGATAATTTCGTTTAAACATATCGAAGTAAAAAGAGGTTAATGCTTTAATTTCATGAGAATTTCTTATCGGACCTCTCTTAAACTTTGTTGCGAACTACCAAATTTATAAGTAAGTTTAAAATTACCATTTTTAAGAGATAGTGGTAATACACTAAAGGATACTTACAATTATATGGAGACAATAATTCTTAGTATTAATATAGATTTTTTTTATTCACATGTACTAACACTGTGAAAATAATCCTAAAATTAAAACACTACATCTAGATAACTGTAATTAGGATGAGTTCTGAACACTGGCAACATTACCTCGTTGAATAGCTAAGCTGCCAAACCGAGGTAAGTGCCAACTCTGGTCATTCGCCCACTCTATCCACCTTACAAAGAAATGATTGAAAAATATATGTATATGTTCAAAAATAAATTGCAATTGTATTGATTAAAACCAATTAAAACTAAGAATCTTTACTTAAACACAGACATAGGAAGCAATTATATTATTTACGTACCTCACATTTACTTAGCTTGTCTTAGAACCTTACTTCTTAGAAAAATGTCAATTAGTATGTTAGGAAGTTGTGGTTTGCTTAAGGAAATAACAATCGTTCTAAATAAATAACCCTTCGATACACCGACAATAGGCAATGATAAGATTTATTTTTATGTTTCATTCAAAAAGTTTAATCGAAAAAAAAAATCAAACCAACTTGTGTTTTGGTTGGAAAAGTGCGGTTGCCAGTTACAGTTAAAAGCGAGGCGATCATCTCAGACCTAATCAGTAACTATGCAAGTACGTACGAGCTGAGATAGAACTTCTGTCTTGTTTGAATGTATTGTATGTGGATGTCCATGGGCTGCAGTGACTACTTAACATCAGGTAACCTGTATGCTAGTTTGCTAATCTCCTCACATAACAAAAATCTACCGCTGCTTATTACCTATTTTATAATATTTTGAAGACATGTCCGTATTGATAGTGCGATCGAGTATTCTAAACTTTTATTTCATTTCCAACCAATTTAGCCGTGACAACGAGCTATTTGACTGGTACGAAATATCGGCAATCAAAGGTCAAGCAACGTTAATTATGAGTATCCGAAATTATAAAACGTATAAATTCTGCAATGATTAGTTTGAAAACGTACATATATGTATGTAAGTTAGATCAGATGTAGACGAAATCGAATGCTAGCAATGATAGTAACATTTGTATTGTCATTTAAGATCAGCTTTCTACACAGGCAACAATAGAGAATGGAAAGTGTACGATTGATTCATTTGTAGGGCCTACTTTTTTGTCGATAGTACATTGCGGAGCGTTTTGCGTATCTAACCCTATATAAAATTTAAACTTTTCTAAACTAGTGAATGAATATATGTAAATTCAGCATTTAGAGCATATACCTTTGATCTCGTTATAGACGCTACACGCTACATTATAATAATGAGCAATTGCTATCCAGCGGGGGAATGCAGCTACTGTTCTTGGAACCATGCCGCATGGGCACGGACTCCCTTTAGATTGTTTAGGTTAGGTTTTTATTTTAATTAAGATTTTCATCATTGTATATATGAGAATAAATACTTTATGTATATAATGAGCAATCATACTTAAAATAAGCCTTTTAAGCAATATTTTTCAACTGTAGTGCTGTATTATTTACAGTAGGCGTCTAAGTTTATACTTAGTGAAGCAGTAGGCTAAAGCTAGTATAGTGTAGTATTACATGCCGAGCAGATAGGTATACCGCATTTATCCTCGTGCCCTTTTTATTTCTACTCACAAACATTACATATTTAAAAATAAACTTTAAATTAGCTCCATAGTCCCTATTAAAGTAATCTTTCTAACATTACTAATAAATTCAGGTAGGGACCAGACACAGTGTAAGGGTACAGACAGATAGTAAAAGTAAAAATATTTCTCTAAATTTACGATTCGTATGAAGTTATAAATTGTAATTTTTAAAGCTTTAAAATAAATACACTTTATTATATCTCACTATGTCAAGACATGAACCTCATAATGTCAAATAATCTATTGTTTGATTAATAATCGAGTAGTCTTTGTCAAATTTCGAAGTGGTGACAGCGAAGCGATAGGTCAATAAACTCCCAATCTATTTCTGATCCAATAGAAATAAGGTCGTTTTATCATTTCATGAAAATACGAGCGCAAAACCACTTTTTATACAATAAACGAAAGACATGACGTTTCCACGGCGGCCATTACAACCGTCATGTCACGTGATCCATCAACAAACATGGCAGCTTCTATTTTTAAACAAGGCTTCGATTATAAGAGAAACCGCGCCAGACCGGTTTCCTCAGTTTTTAGACGGGCGCAAAAACGACGCGGGCCCGCACGTTCATAGAATTACATGTATGTTAGGTTTGTAATGTTCGTTGCCGGTGGCGCTCGCTATATACCACACATTAAAGTATTATATAAAAATCAAATAAGCGGTATTGTCTTTTGACGGAATTCACTGGAGTAACTTAAAATCACATACAATATAAATTATCATGATTGTATACCTATTAGTGGCAGTTAGAAAGGAGAGCTCCGAAAAATGATTTAGAAAGAGCTCAGATAAGATTCCGGTCGTGTTTGTGGTTGCGCGTCGATGTCCATGGGCTGCGACCACTTAACATCAGGTGGTTTGCATGCTCGTTTGCCACTCTTGTCACATTTTTTTTTTCAAAAAACAAATAACTTTATGTAAGGTCTTGACGTTCATACGATCAACTTCTATACCTTCGAGAACATCAGTTATCACAAGCGTCATTCATAATTAGATATTAACAGGAAAAAATATATATCAATATTTATTTTTGCACATATTTCTCGGACAATATCCTGATAATTGCTTCGTTGAACAATTAAATTGAGAAAAAAAAGTTATCACGTCACATAATCAGTTTCTGGAATGTGTTATGTGAATGCTTGTTGAATTAAATGGTGTCTTTTAATTAGATCATGATTACCCAAACATTACAGCTTAGCAGAAACAAGAATATGACCTATAAATTCTTTATTGATCAAAAACAATTAACTGTTTAACACTTTCACTGCTACGCACAACGTTGCTGTGTAATATTGGCTCAATACACTTGCGACTTGTTCACAACTGTGTTGTACGAACAAGTGTTGTGTCGGCGCTACAAGACAGCGAGCGGAAACAACGCTTGTGTATTCGTAAATGTTAGTTGGTTGCTAAAAAAATATTTGTGCGTGTTGATGTATTTTCAGCCTAGAGAAAAGAACTCCAGTTTAGTGCTGCGTCCCGCAATCTTGACTCTATCTAATACATGCGCGCCGCAGTCAAATTGTGTGATTGTCTAGTGGTATGATACATGCGTCATAAATTGGAGGTCTAACTATATATATTCATAATCATGTGTGCACTAGAAATCAGTTATTCTATATATAATACAATTTATTTGAGAAGAGTAGCAAACGAGCATGCAGTCGAGTGTGATGTTAAGCTTAACCGTGACCTCAATCGAGCTACTAGTATACTGACTTATTACTTCTAGATACTAGTCAGTAGCCCTCTCTCTAATCACACTCTTTTAAAATCACGAAGGTTAAGATGTAAATAAAGCTTTGGAACTGAGGTGAATGAACTAAGCATTATTGGATGAGATAAATTGCTTCCTATTACGGTTTGTGGTCGACAGTGCACATCTTTTCCTTTTTCCTCGTGGCAACAGATCGCAGTGTCCATTCTTTGATAGTAGTAAAAAATGTTTATCACTTTTACGCGTGGTTTAATTAAAACTTTAGCATTGTAGCCGATATAAATTAAATTCTATGCTACCTTTACCAGCTAGTTACCCTTACAAGTGAGGTAACTATAGGAATAGCGATGCGTCTATAAAGGACGTCAGGCAGGACTCAAGTTCTGTTTGAGGTTGGGCGTAGATGTACCCTGACAAGCGAGGCGATCACCTCAATCCTTAGAAGTAGCGACGCTTTTATAAACGGTACATTTTCCTATGACGTGCTTTATATGTAAAACTTTAATAATTCTTAGTTACAAATATACAATTCTTAGGAATTTTCCTCTGAAGTATTTTTCTACTTCATTTTTAATTTATTCCTATATCCGTAGGTAGTATGGAGGTTTTTCTAAGTCTCAGTTCTTTTGGTCACGTAGCTGTATAAAAACTTGAATCGCTGTTATATCATTGTAAGGCTTTTTCGCATTTTAACCTTTTAAAGGTTGGTTTAATGCATAATTATTTTGATGCGTTGAATATTGGGCTTTATTTAAGTGATACTAAGGCCTATTTTGCAACGGTTAAATTTTAAATGGACGTACAAAGTGCTAGAGATGAAGGTTATGCAACAGGCTTTATCATTGGCTGGCGTAGGCTTTAACAAACAACAGAGCACAAACAATACTCCGTCCAGTCCACTTTATCCTTGACAAGGATTTATCGGCTCTGTGTAGACGTCAGAAACATTCTCTAGTGTACCTAGATCAAGAAATTGCTAGGGATAATATCTGCCCTCACGTCACACCTCTGATTTGTAGAAACTATTTGCGTTATGTAAATTATTTGTCTCTTGTTTTAACTGAGCAGGAAAACGTGATGATTGAAACTTCATGCCGTGGAGTTCTCCTCAAAGTCCTCACAGTATGTGAAGAGATCACCACCAATCAGTAATCGGTGGACTACGGCCTACTTTTTCTTATTCCGAGAGCAGTCTCACAAACACGACAAAGACCTACAAATGATTGTAAAATGTTTCATTCGAACATGACCAATTAGTATTTTTGTGGTATTGTAACAAACAGACGGAAATAAATTGTGGATTTTGTGTCTGTTTCAGTAATATTGAACACGAGCAGAAATTACCGAAAATAATGTATTAAAAGGTATTTAATAAAATTGCACTCCAAATTTTTCATTACAAAATCCAACATTCATCCAATTCCAATTCAACATTCAAAAAAAGTTTAATTAAATTTATCTTGTCGACCCTGTAAAGAGTATAAAATATTTTCAAAGGCAATTAACGACGCAACTGCCAGTACGAAATAATCAGTATGTGGGAAACATCAGTTCACATTACAAATGTATGTATAATAAGATCATTGAACACTCTATAACAAAAACAGTGTAGGCAAATAATGAATTAACCAACCTAACAATTAAAACATTGCAAATTCTTTCGACAATGGGCTTGGCTAAAACGGTTTCAAAATTTTAAAAATTATCAGATTGTCAAATCGTGTAACCAAGATACTTCTTGATGCGACTCTAGTGTAATGTCATAATTTGTTTTGAAGAGATCTTCAATAATCACACGTCCATTGCAAGTAAAAAGTACAGCATTTTGAGAATAGTCTTAAATTATTTTTGGTTTCTAATAAACATACGCGATAAAGCAAGCAGGTGATGAAAAATGGTCGACTTCACCTATGAATGGCTTCAACATTAGAGCAATACAATATAATTCAAGAATAGCTATTTCACTTATTTTAGAAACTCAATTTCTTAATGTTTCGGGGATATCTCTAAAGGAAGTTTATTCTTCTTGCACCAACTAGCATAAGAGGTTGTAAGTTGCTGTTCGTCCTGATTAGGATCATTAAGATTCGCTTCACTTACCACTTACTTCTCCAAAACCAGCAAGTAATTA
The DNA here is from genome assembly GCA_018251015.1 of Phocides pigmalion okeechobee. Taxonomy (NCBI): domain Eukaryota; kingdom Metazoa; phylum Arthropoda; class Insecta; order Lepidoptera; family Hesperiidae; genus Phocides; species Phocides pigmalion. The sequence continues at coordinate 16,573 of DWON01001865.1, forward strand.
GTAATGTGAAATATTTTGCGTAATTGTCCTTAAGTGACAGTGAGTTTCGTTTCAATGGGTCTCTTGTACACACAAAATGTCGCAGCATGTTTTGCGGCAGAGATCAGAAAGTATTTCCGATTTATTTGTCGAGAAACCTTCGATGTTAACCGAAACTACGCTCAAAACCGTTTTTGTGGCTGAGACTAAGACTAAGACAAAGTGACAGTAACCATTGACCATACGGTCCAACTTAAGTATCCGTTTGGTACCTTAGAAACTTGATAATAACACTGATCAAATTTCATTCGTATGAATTGATTGTGACGACTCAACTCAATGACACCGCTTGTATCCGTCAGATATTTTTACCGGATAACGTATCGTCTTATTTTCGGACTCGCAGTGTTGTCTGGCTTATAATGAACGTGTGTTACCGGATACCGGTCCGACGGCAAATTTACGCCGGATGTGCCTCCGCCTTCCTTCTGCGCGACGGACAAGGAACGTCCGGTCCGTCGGTGTAGACGCTACCGGACATACCGCTCGTTTTCAGGAAATAAGGCGTCGTCTACTTGAGTTTTTCTGCGTTGGATATTGCCATGGAATTAATTACATTGGTCAAAACATCGCACGTCCTTCCGGCGGAATATCTCACTTGTATCCGTTAATTAACGATCCATTATCCGGTGAAAGAACAAACGAAACGGGACGTCCTACGCATATCTGCTACTCATAACCAGCGGCTTCTAAAGGTTCGCGGGCGAGGAGATTGGTAATGTTTATTTGGGCCTCAAAGGTTTCCTCTTTGACCGGGTTTCTTCTCAAACAGTCTAAGGACCCCCGAACGGATCACGCGGTTCTACATAGATCATTTAACGTAATACAGCTATATTAATTGTTATCCGGTAAAACGGACGTACCAACGGCCTAATGACTGATGAAAGGCGTGACCTCTGTTGTCATAATGACTGTCTTGTCCCATATGAATGTTAACCTTAAGAAGGCCCATCTCATGACTCTTATGTATTAGGGAATAAGGTTTATAATTAACTCGATTCTGTCCTGTTGAGATACAACAGCAACCTGTAGTTGTTGGGTAGTAGCCATTTTATTTATAAGACCGATTGAGTCGTATTATCGACTAGTTGCTCTCGTATATTCGCCTGTGTAAATTTTAAGATATTACAATAAAAATATGTATTTTTTTATAAATCACCCTAACGAAAAAATCGTGTATCTGATAGATAGTAGTCACCGTCGACTATGGACATTTACAGACCATAGGAGTCGCCAATACATCACCGGTATGGAAGGACAGCTATTTACACCTTTTTATTTAAACCCCTTTTCAAACCCTCAGATAATGTAACAAATTGTATCCTAGATAAAGGGTGCTTGGGTCTAAAGATTTTTAAATTAAAAAAGTTCCATTCAAATCGCTTCAGTGTTTTTTTATGAATTGTAACAGATAGACAAAAATTTTCGGAATTTTTGTTTTTCTGTTTATTTTATTTGTATTTATACATTTCTGTTCGGTGTTAACTTAATAAACTTTAAACAAAATTTCAAACACAGCTCACTTAAATTTTTGTATATACATATACAGATATATTATCGATATGACCTTACGATGTAAATAATATATGAACATTGCATGTAGTAGATGCAAGATATAGCCCAGTTTTTTACCCGCATTTAAGTTAATTAGTTCTATGACCTAAATAGCTGCTAATTACGTACAACACTTTATCGTCGGTTAAAATGTAATAAAAAGTAATTTTGTTAATGATATACATGTAATGTAATGTAATCTTGTTTAGAATATGAAAGCCCTCCCCTTTGCTGTTGTAATGGACTTATGTATATTAAACATTGCCGTAATGATGACGTCATTTTTAAATCATTAATTGTCACCAAAGGTTTGAAATGTAAATTAACATTTTAATTTTAAAGGTTTAGGTTTATCACAAAGATTCTTTTAATAAATGAATAATAAAATTTTAATTTTATATATGTAGCTTTACTGAGTGCTTAGCGAACTACCTCTTACACTAAAATGGTCTCTACTGGGTTTTTTATTATATTTGCAGGCAGTACTTATTTATTATCACTGATTTTGGAGGTCAATATTTTATACCGTTATATAAATAAAAAGTGTAATAAAAACAAGTGTTTAACGAATTTATGGGAGGTTTTAGAGTTGGATCGAATCACACTTAATCAAGGAATATAAATCGTAGTTTTGAGGAACGGCAACATGTCTGTGATCGATAAAAGCTGTGTTGCTACTCCTGAGAATTGAGATGGTCGCTTCCTTTGTCGAGTGTACACGGCGACCGCACCTCTCTAACCGAAACACAAGAACTGCTCCACTGTGGTTTATGAATTTGGCTGTTGTGACTCTCCGGTCAAACTGTTGTATCTCTTTAAAATCTACCTATAATCTACCTACATAGGTATCCCACTTATGTTAAATACTATTTTAACCGACTAAAAAAGGAGGAAGCTCTCAATCACGTATTTTGTTTTCGGTTTTTTACTGTTAAATACTGACATATGTTAACCGCATTTGTTATTATTTTAGATACTTTAATCATTATTTTCAATAACAAACAATCAATAAACTAAACTCAAATAATCAGCGTAAGTGTGACTGAACTGAAAGGTTCACATCAATCAACAGTTCAATTGGTTCGAGAAGTGACCTAAACGAGGCAATAAGTCCTAATAACGAAGTCTAGATCATTCCTTGCACTGCAGTAGATTGGAGTTCAATAAACTACAATCAAATGGAGCTTGAACACTAAGTACTGGAAAGGGAGAAAAAAGAGTTAATAATATCACTTATGTTATTCTGCCATAGGCATGTCGCTCATTTATATTGGCATACATCGGTATATCGTCCGTTTGCGATGACATTGTCACATGTTAAAGACCTCAAGATTACAGAGGATTTTTTTAAATTTTACTATATAACGGGTACTCATGATTAACGCTTATTGATTGTCAAATTCCGAACCAGTTGCAAGGTCATGGCTAAACTGCGGTGGCGGAGGAAAACTGTTGACAGATGCTAATGATAGATAAATCTATCTAACCTATGTGTAGTTCGTTTTTCTGTGCTGGGTTCCATATCACGACACACCACACTAACTGTATCTTTATGCACTGAAATTTGAATTATTTGCGATTTTTAAACATTTCATCGATTGTAACTTTTTACATACAGTAAGTAATACTGTTAGAGCAGGTTTTAGGTCAACAATGTTACGAAATATCATATAAAGCTATTGTATTAATATGTATAACATAATAAATATGATGGTAGAAAAAAGGCAAGAAATACAAAGATTTTTGGTGTCGTAAACGCACCCATGCGAAGGTAGGTCGTGTTTGGTACAGAATAAATAAGCTAGCCTTTACTCGTTCACTTCTGGACATAGGCCTCCCCCAGATGCCATCACTCAGACCGGTTCTGTGTCCTCTGCATCTAGCGGTTACCCTCAATTTTTATTAGGCCGTCGGTCCATCTAGTTGGAGGATACCCAGTACCCCTTTTGCCTAAACGTGGTTGCCACTTGAGAAACTTTCTGCCCCATAGAATAAATAACGCTTAGAGCTATTTCAAGAAGTATTAATATATAGTAATATGTTACACAACCATTGAAAAATTTTCATTCACTTCGCGGGCCTGTTCTGACGACAGTACCTTGTTATCATTAACGTGCATTTTATTATAATTTATATCATTCGGAAAGCCTGAACAAACAGATATCGTTAATTCAATACAAACCAGACCATTATCACCTGACGTGGACTAAGTACATACACCTATTCAAGTATTTGCTTATCGTCTTGCCGACTACGAAGAATATCGTTAAATTCATACAAAAACGCACATATTTGCTGACCTTACCGTCATACTGGAAACTACATAAAATAAATATTAATTTTGACCGATACATAGAATAAATTGTTGATGGAAGCGAATTTGATACAAAAAACCAATCATTTCTCAAAAAAATCGTATCGCGTTTAAAATGGGGATATCGAGTGCAAAAATTGGGAATTAATTACTAATTTACTTTGTACAAGCCTATGGGGCTCTTAAAAATTGTTAGTTACACATTTTTTAGTTTATTATCTGTCCTAGCGATTTGTTGAGAAAATCAGCAGGAATCTTTGTTATTCTTTACCTATTTTTTAACTTTATTACTCAACGTGATCTGCGAACCACGGTAACGCACATGAAATTTAAGCAATACATCTAATTCCTGACCGCGCTCCACGTTGCTTCCCTTAATCGTTTCCGATATACACAAGCTGCGAGGCTATCCGTTCTTCAATCGACCTAGATGTTTGTTAAAAAATAAGGCTGTTGAAAATTTTAATAAATGTTTCCCTCTTCTGAGAAAATAGCTTTAACCCGTGGTTAGCCTCGAAATACTCGATACGAGTATATGTGAACATACTTTCTTTGTGTCCTGGGGGGGGGGGGTTAATGACTGCGTCACAGTTTTCTAAATTGGTTGTCGTTTACGAACAATTTATTGTTGTAAATTTTGTTTTTATGTTTAATAAATCTTTAATCCTTTGTCTATATTTGAAGCTAATCTATAAGAGGAGTCTAGAGTCATCTCCTACTTTACCATCTTAGGGATATAATATCCAAATTTCCTTTCATAGCGCAAGCTTACGCTATATAACGGATCTATCTGCAAAATTTCAGGCTTCTGGGTTCGGCGATTTCGGCTGTTTAATCTCTGGGGCTGTCAGTCACCTTCCTCTTTTATATATATATATATCTCTCTATATATAAAAAATGGTTACAATTTAAAATCCGTGTGTCATAAATCCTGTTTTTATTACAGTAGCTGCTAACAACTTTAATCATAAGTTCAAACTATCGCACCCACAAGGTCAGGCATTGTGCGTTAGATTACCTTGGCTTCATGGTTTGTAACCTAGATTAAGTACTAGATAACTGCCTAGTCATCTAGAGCTTTCCTTATAACCGTAATAACATGTTATTGTTTTGTATCATAAATAAAGTATGTAGGTAAACGTCTTGATGCAAGACTTATTTGATATTACATCAATGTTACAAAACTAATTGCGAATATTTGTCTCAGTCTTCCTCGTGAGATTCGATTATGTTATATTTATCTAGATATGATTATCCTTTCATTTATCCGTTCGTAGAACTATAGGTCAACCGGGACTGTATTATCGCTGTGAAACTCTTGTAAGGAGTTATCGGTTGTACAGGTGCGGTAGTCGACTATACTTGAGTGAAACGACTGATACAGTTTTCAGGAGAAAACTGAAAGACAGTTCTCAGGAGGGAACTGACATAGGTTTCAGGAGTAGCAACGCATTTACTCACAATTAAGATTTGATTTCAGCCCTGTTTGAAGTTGTATGTGGATATCCATGAGCTGCAGCGACTACTTCGCAACACTGATAAAAATATATCACAAAAAAAACTTACGTTGTGGGCGTAGCAAATGATTGCAGGACACCTGATGTTACGTAGTCGCTACAGCTGATTTCAATCCACGTTAAACCTCAAACAGAACTGAAGTCATGAATCGACGTATTGTTCTCGTGAGCGATCACTTCTTCAACTAAAACAATTGAATCACGGCGGATTTTGCGGCAATGGTATCTTCCCGATCCAGCTGTAGTTTACCATTAAATAATTAAAACATTAGTTACAGTTAAAAAACGTTAATTAGACAGATACATGACAAACAAGGTTGAACGGAAGACAATACTCTCGTTACAACACGGAAACATCGTTAGGAAGCTTATCGAACGTTCTATGCTCCAATCACTTGACTATAGCCTACGGCGTTTACTCATTTTATTGTACTCACAGACATCAGGCTAATATATATATATATATATTTATAAATTTCGCTACTAAAAAGCTAAAATGGCCATCGGATGGAGAGCAGACAACACCGCTTTTGGATATTTGAAACAGTCGCCAATGCATCGCTGGCTTTGAAGGAGATCAAAATCAAATCAATCAAAATCAAAATATTTTTATTCAAAGTAGATTCTTTACAGAATTCTTTTTGAACGTCAATAAACTACCA
>DWON01001866.1:0-22652 GCA_018251015.1 Phocides pigmalion okeechobee
CTTATAGAGAAATGTTACAAAAGGGCAAACTTAATGCCTGAGGGCATTCTCTACCAGTCAACCCTGGGTGGATGCAGAAAAATGCGGCAGGTGTTATTATCAAACTTCAAACAAAAATAAAAAGGAACAATATTTCTTACTAATAATAAATATATAATCAAATATACATACATATATATGAACTAATACATAATAAATTATTACTCCAGTATCGTATGAATTTATTACTTTAGAATACCTGAATAAAATTATATTGGAATCATAATTTTAACTCATATTATCATTATGCTAAATAGTATCTACTCGTTCAGTTTGTCAAACTATTAAAAACGGTAATTAAACTCAGTGCACTAAAACTATTGTAATGAACGTAAAGTATATGCATATGAAAATGTAATTTTTAAGATAACTAGTCTTCTCGATCTATGTACCTACATAGTCTGAATAGTAATTCTGTAAAATGATTAAAGCAATTTGTAATTAAAATGAATATTAGAACTCTGTGAACTTTGAACAGGTTTAACGAGTGTTAATTATGCAACAGCTTCTCTATTTATTATGTATTATTTATTTAGTATCTATCTATTTGTGGTATCTACTTTGTCACTTCCTTTAATTGTAACGAAACTGTGGACATTTGAAGCCTATTTATCACTTTCTTAGGTAATTATTAGGTAAATGAAAATGTGATCTCAAAAGTAAGTTCTCCTAAAAAGCCAGCGATGAATTGGCGACTATTCTATTAATAGTAATAAGAAAACAATGTTTTACTATATAACAGTAACTAATATATAATTATAACTCCTGGTCACGGCTAAATTCGCCGTTTAGCCATTACCACGAGCTATTGTAAATGGTCCTAAATATCGGCAATGAAAAATGACATGAATGAATACCCGTTACATATTAAAATACACAAGTTCCGCGAACATTATATCAATAACAACCCAATACCATTTCAATAACTACATTAATATTTCTCGTTTGTAACCCTCTACAAATTTTACCCGTTTTATTATCAATCCTACTACCAGTAGTTACATAGGTAACTTAATTACCCTTTTTACCGTGACAACCACATTTCTGTTACCAAGAGGTAAATATAATTACTTTTGTTAATAAATTCGTTCCCTAGAACCATGGCCAACGACGCCACAGAAAGTGATAGTGCCAGGCAGTGTGACGTCAGCCAGCGTACAGAATCTGCAGCCAGCGACGTCGTATCATCTGAGAATTATCGCTGAAAACCGTCTCGGAATGAGCGAACCGAGCCAACTCGTGCAAGTTACTACTACTGAAGAAGGTACATACTGCTGTTAGAACACATACCGCATGGTTAATGGAATACTGACTCAACTCGAAAAAGACGATTGTTAGGAAATCGCAAAACATCTTGCTATGAGAACTTATCCTACTTCTTTATGAATAAAATTGAAACTGATAATCGCTGGGGCGGTAGGAATGCGTAATTTCATGGTATGGTATAACAGAAGTCTGTATGTAACTGAATTCTGACCTATCTACTAATGGGTCAGTGTTCCATTAAGCATGCGATTTGCAAAATAAAATCACCTACATACTTTAATTATTTCTTAAAATCTAAAGTGAAACGTATAAAGTAAAAATATAATTATACCTATATAGTATGTGTAAGGATGGCTACAAATATTTTTGTCTTATTGCACGAATCTCTTCTCACAATGGAGGGAAGTTTTGGGCATAAAATGCCGCAATGCAGATTGCTGCTTTGATGCAAATTGGTGGAGACACAATTTAGTGACCGAAACAACTATCACACTTTTTCAAACCGCTCTTATATAAACTTTAAAAACTGCCATGGCTAAAGGGGACTACGAAACATAAAATCGCGTATGTTTTTATCACGAACGGTCACCCATCCAACTCCAGACCGCGGCCGAGGTTGCTTCATTTTGTTTATTGTTTACGATCCTAATAATATTCATGCTGTATAGACTCTACCAATAGGATCTAATTTATTTTTTCAATTCATTTACAGGAATTCGGGGTCACTTTACATTCTCTCTCTCTATCTCAAAATTTAAACAATTTTTACTAACTTTTAAATGTAATTGGTATTTACAACATCAAAAGATCACATAAATCACATGTACTTTGTAGTGTTTTTATACATTGTACTGACTAACTTCCGTAAATTGTCTTTTATGTGGACCAAAGATACCCAGAATGACTGTATTCAGTTTTAGTTTATTTATTATATTCCGTACTTATTTGTATCAAAATCAAAATATTTTATTCAAAGTAGATTCTTTACAGAACTCTTTTTGAACGTCAATAAACTACCACCGACTCGTAGAGTGTATCTTGTTGTAACTTCGTGAATAGTGAAGAGTACGTAGGTATATGAAGGTGATATACCTTTATTTTCTTCAATATTTCAGTGCCAAGCGGTCCGCCATTGGACGTTCGCGTGGAAGCAAAAAGCTCGACCGAGTTAATAGTCACTTGGGATCCGCCGCAACGAGATCTGTGGAATGGGAACATTCTTGGCTACTACGTGGGATTTCGGGAAGTGAGTTCTACTATTTATTAGATTTCATCGAAAAAAATATTTGTCGTGGCCTTTTGTGTATTCGTGAGCTCTAATTGTAGTGGCTAACTGCAGTTGTAGTGACTTTTATATTAAGTTTTAAAAGCCACTTGATGATCTGATATTCCATATGTGTATGTAATCAATAAATGAAAATGTTCAGTGCACGCTGTTTCCTATACAATGGTGTACACTTTTGGATTTGTCTTCTTAACGATAACGGAGTTTGAATAGAAATGTTTTTTTCAATACTTGCTGATATATGTAGTTCTACACATATTTTTGAATTAGATTTACCATAAATCGTATTATCAAATCTCAAATTACGGCTTTAGTTGGTCCATGTTTTATTTGCGCCTTGCAATAAGCTCTGACCAGTATCCGACCGCAATTCAAATGGATCCTACTGGAGCAAAAAAGATACTTTTTTAAATTATGCTTAATGTATTCTGAATCATGTTCATATGGTTAATCCGTCACATACTTTGGCTTTTTAGTCCTTTTCTAAACAACCTTTGCATACGCTTTCTTGTAATAAGACGATGACGCAAACCCTTCCCAGCTCAACAGCAATAGCACAGTGTTGTCGGCAAGCGGCCCCGGGGGCGCGTCATACACTGTCCGCACAGTAGAAGGTGTTGCGGGGGGAGGTCGCGCGCGGACGACCCTGGCTGCGCTGCAGAAACACGCAGCGTATGCCGTTGTCGTGCAAGCCTATAACAGTCGAGGAGCAGGACCCGCGTCACCACCCACCACTGCTACCACCATGGAAGATGGTAATAATAATTATATTAAATGCTTTTTTTTATATAGGACTGAACCCTCACTGAAGTTGGTGCACCATAGTTTTACCGAGGAGGTTGCAAGGTGTTTCAATTGGAGGATGTGGTTCACAGCTAAACAAGACTGGAACTTGGATTTGTGAAATCAGCGCAAACTCTTGCTGAATGTTAAAAAAAAGAAGTCTTTAACAGCATCTTTGTATATTTTAACATCAAATTCAATCAATTTTTATATGTCCATTCTGTTACTTTTTTTCTTGGGATCTTGATATTGGTTCGCTTTATTTTATATTAGAAGAGCAGTAAATGAGCATGCACGAACAGTCACATTCAACCTCAAACAGAACCAAAGTCCTGCATTGGCACTCCTGTGGACTGAGATGGTTGCCTCGCTTCTACATGCAGTCGGCAACCGCACCTCTTCAATTGAAACTCAAGAGTTGCTACACTGCGCTTCACGATGATAGAAGTGGCATTTACCCTGTCAAACTACATTTCTTCGACCTGATTTTTCGCGATTCTACAATATGTACAACATCATCGTAATCATTTTTTACTTCAACTACTTTGTCTGAAAATAATAAATAACTGCTGATTTGTTAGATCCAGTTTGATCAAAAGGAGCATGCCAATTTAATGTCCATATTATTATAATCATAATTTGTTCTCAGTCCCCAGTCTACCACCGGGATCTCTACAGTGTACCGCGCTCAGTTCCCAATCAGTGAGAGTGACTTGGGAGCCTCCGCCAATGCGAGGACGGAATGGTGTGCTGCAAGGGTATAGAGTTACTTATGCTCCTGTCACTGATTGGTATGGTAAGTGATTTCTAATTTCTCATGTTACAACTGAAACAAACAAGCATGCTGGCCCACAGATATTAAGTGGTCGCTGAAGCCTATAGACAATTACATCCAACCTCAAAGTTAAGTCCTTCGTACAAAAAAAAATGGCATCCTTGGCATCCCAGAAGCCAAATCCCTGGCACCTCTGATTTCTCCAAGTTATGCTAACGGAAAAGGAAAATATTGTGTTAAAACAAAGTTATATAAGAAGTCTCCATAAATTATCAAGGACATGTCATGTTTACCAATATACATTTAGCTAACGTTGTGGACTCCAGGTTAAACTCTTCTTATTCTATGAGGACCTGATCCTAACTATGGGACAGCAAAGGGTGTATGATGATCGTTTTATAATAATCTTATAATAATTACTGAAAAGCTCCTATACGATCGCAGGCAGCGAAGACGCGGTAACGAAACAAATATCGGGATTGCACACAACGCTCTCCGGACTTCGGCGATACACAAACTACTCGGTCACAGTTTGTGCCTTCACAGCCGCTGGGGACGGGGTTAGGGCAGCTCCGGTGTATTGTCACACTGAAGAAGACGGTAAGATGAGATGATGCGGATATTCAGTTCTTAGGATCAGATTATTTGTGTTAGAATAATGGTAAATTAACCTTTAAATCACATGAAGACAGGTGATTACTACTGCAACCTTACTTTCGATCTCAAACAGAGCCAAATTCCAATCTATGACTCTCGATGATTAATATAGACTGCTTTCTTGTAAGTATATTCGTTATAACATAGTTTTTGAGACATTTCGCAATCTTCATTTATGCCTGATAAATTCGTAATTTTCGATTTCAACAGATATTTAATCTAAATCATGCAACATTTCACAATAATCGATTTCCGCATTTCATTCATAATTATTATATATTTACAATACAGTTTTTATATTAAAATCAATTTTGGTATTTTTTTATTTCAGTTCCATCTGCACCAGCAGATATTAAAGCAGTGGTGTCTTCTAGAAACAAGATTCTGGTGTCTTGGCTGCCACCCTCCTCGCCGAATGGCGTTCTTGTTGGTTACACGCTTTATATGAGCGTTATAGAAGATGGCAGAGAAGTAAATAATGGAAATATATATTTAGAAAATCTTTTAACACTATTTTAAATTTATAACTGGAAATATTTTTAAGATCCTTTTTGAAATCAATTTCGTTAAAAATATACCTTGTTGCAAATTTGTCTTAAACCTTTGGCTGAACGTTACACTACTTTGCAACTATATATTTAGTTTTATGTAATTAAAGTCGTAAATATGCATTATTTTTATGTTGTGTTCATTATAATTTAAGAATATTGTAACTTTTACATTATTAACAACTCCAGATCATAAGTGCTCCACAAATACTAATTGATTTTAATTTCCATCGCAATATCAATCGTAACATCCCTCGAATATTCATTGCCATATGAAACAACGAGAAAACTATGACACTATAAATATTGCAAGATAAAACTGGATAACCAAATTTCTCAAATCACTCATTGATATGAAATTCACCCAAAGTTTTGGAGATCCTAAATCTTTATTGCTGTCCTAACCTTACTTATTTCTGAAACATTCTAACAACAAAGAATATTTTACATTCACAGGAGGGAACACACAAACGAATGCTTTCTCCAAGCACCTTATCTCATGAGACAGCGCGATCTCCGCCCAGAGCAGCTCATCAGTTCTGGGTATCTGCGTCCACAAGACTCGGCGAGGGCGACGCGACCCGTGTCGTCACTGTTCTGCCTACGGATTCAGGTATTTTTGAAGAATAAGTAACGTGTTAATTTCGGAAACCCATTTCCTTTATAACTGTAGAAGTGAATTTTAAACATTCATTACTTTCTAAAAGTGCTGCAAAATCTTTACGAGCAAGACATCTTTCATGACATATGACGATCTTGAAACTTATATTTTCTCTTTATTCTTTGCATGAATAATTATTTACCTGCTTATTTTCAGTACCTGCAAGAATCACTTCATTCAGTCGCAGTATCGTGACGCCTTGGAAAGAAAACATCTCGCTACCATGCAACAAAGTAGGAGTTCCCACTCCCACTACAACATGGACAATGAATGGATCTCCTTTGGAATCTACTCTTAGGAAAAATGTTACAGCAGATGGAATGCTCATTATTAGGTGAGAAAATAATTTACGTTCTCACTCTCAAACTTCCCATTGTACTCTTTTGACTCGATAATTTTTTTTCCACACTAAAGAATATTAATTTTCACAATACATCCATGAATTTAATATTATTTCAAATACATTTTTAGATGTCTTTTTCCAATTCGATCCAGTAACTACTGTACTGTGTACGATTAAGGCGTTCTAGAGTCCAAAGTTAGGGGAAGAAGCCCAGTGCCAGCAACTGGCATGTCAATAACCATATGTTCCAGCATGACGCAGTACCTAGACAGCGGGAACTACACGTGTGCGGCAGAGAATGCCCACGGACGCGACGAAGTGACGTACGGCGTTGAGGTTAAAGTCCCCCCGCAGCCGCCTGTCCTCGCCGTCGTCGACTCGTACGCGGATTCTCTACATCTGCAATGGACCGACCAAGGCGATGGGGGAAGCCCTATTCTAGGTATTGGAATTATTTATGGAGAACGTTAGACTAAACTCATCTTATTATATGACACACATTCGACGGTATTTGTTGAGGTACAGACCTATTTGGTGAACCGATCATTTTAACATCTTTAACTATGTGAACACAAAATTGGTCCACTACCAATAGCAATATTAAAGAAAATAACATAAGTAAAACAGTGTAAAAGGCGTTTTGTAAATCTCAAACAAACTTTGTAGTGAAATTCCATAACAGCACCCAATAGATAGTGAAATTTAGAAATCTCTTCAAACATATAAGTGAGAAGTAAGAAAGGACCGTTTTTTTATTCGCTTCTATAGTGTTAATCTTAGAAATTCCAAAATCAAATTAAACGTCCTCCTATTTAAACAGCCTGTACAACACAATCATAACTTTTTACACTTGAACATGTAAGATACCCATGTAAAACCCAATTAGTAGACGCTATAGGAAGTACGGGCAAAAATGTAATAAAAGCTATATAATTTTTTACCAGGCTACGTGATAAACTACAAAAGGGAGCATGGTGATTGGGAAGAGCTACAAGTAGAAGCGGGTACCTCTGAGCATGTTTTGCCAAACCTGTGGTGCGGGACCCGTTACCAGCTGTACATCACTGCCTTTAACCGCATAGGCACTGGATTGCCCTGTGACATAGTACATGCTTATACAAAAGGCACTGGTAAGTTCAAGTTAAACCCTCAAGAAGAAAATCCGCTTTAGAGACATATAGTTCATTCAGGAGAGGAAATGGTCTGAAACTTGGATTTAGAACCTACCAAATAAAGTACAATATCAGAATAAAACAGAAAGCATAACTTTTTGACTTTTTATAACTATTAGTCAATGTAAACTGTTAATTAAAGTGCAATGAATATCTTTGTTTAATTAACTGTCTCTTTATTCAAAAATAATGTTGTTCAGTTTTAACATAACAGTTTTGAAAATGAAGGAAGTTGTACAGAGCTATATAAAGCTTTTATATCAAATGATTAATAATAAACTGTAATTATAAAAGTAAATAGATTTTTTTTAACTTTTAATTAGTGCGTAATGAATTTTATAAAGAATAATATACTTATGACAGGTAATATATGCCTTAGGCAATTACTCTAAACAACAATTCTACTTATGTCGTACTTATATAACACTTTACAAGGAACACATTTATTTTCAGTGCCAGTTAAGCCGAAACATTCCCAAATGATCACCCTGAACACGACTACTGTCACAGTGTGGCTGGACTCGTGGGGCGATGGCGGCTGTGGAATATTGTACTTCGTCATCGAATATAGAGAGATAAGTCAATCGCAGGTGAGACTATCGTAATCAATCATTAAGAGTTTTTATTATCTATATGTATAATACATACAACAAATACTTTTAGTATGGTCACTTTTAGTGTCAGTAAACATTAACAAAGACTTTATTTACACCCTTATCATTTTTCTTTCTCTTCTTCATTTATTCGTTCCTATTATTTTCTTGTTTTCTTCATTTTTTCATTTGTTTTAGTTCTTCTATTTCTATTTTTCTGTTCGTGTTCTCCAATTTGATCTTTCTCATCTACCTTCTATTCTATTCTTTCTCCCTACCTAATCCCTCTCTTCTTTACATCAATCCTCATTTTTTTACTTCTCTTTTTTTCTTCTTGTATTCTTCTTACTGTCCAAATTTCTTATTTTACTTTATTAATGGAATCATTGATACCTCTTTTTAATTTTTCTACTAGTGGCGCCTGGTTTCGAATAGCGTGCAAGCAACAGAGCGAGTGTTCAGTGTGCCCGGCCTTGCTCCGGCGACACATTACCAGCTTCGCATAACTGCGCACAACAACGCTGGCCATGCACTCGCTTTGTACAACTTCACCACGCATTCGCTTAGCGGCAGTGAGTATATTTAAATGCATATTACTGTATGTGAGTCTGTGTGTATGCATGTAAGTACGCATGCATATGCAAATGAACGTATCTGTGTATAAGTCTCATGTCAAAGTATAGAAAAACCACGAATTATATTTCTGCCCGCAACCCATTCGATTTGCAAGATCATTTTTCTAAGGTTACAGCGTGTATGTATTTGTATATGTAAATGTCTAAGTGTACTTTTTTGAAAGATGGACGAACATGTCTGTCCATATCACTAGTGCAATGCATCTGCGAACGCCATCAACGTTTTCAATCCTGTTTGAAGTTGGATGCAGATGTTCATGTGGTGCATCATTTAACATCAGTTAGGCTGTGTGCTCATTTATTATCAGAAATTTAAAATATCTAAATGCTATTTACCACAGCGGTGGAGGGCGAGGTGTCGCCAGCGGTGCCGGCGGCGGGGCCCCGCGCGTTGGGCGGTGCCCGCGTGCTGCTTCCTGCTGCACTGTCGCTGTTAGTGCTGGCCGCGCTCGTCGCCATCGTGCTGCTCGTGCGACGAAACAGTTAGTTATTTCTCTATTATTATATCACTATTTTATCGCAAATAGCACTAAAACTAGTAAACGATTTATTCCATAAAGTCTAGCATGAAATTTGTTTCTTGTCTCACTCAATTGTACGGCTAAAAGAAGTAACATTCTAGAAGAAGTGTATATTAAGTACTCATAAGTAAAAGTAAAACGCAAACGCTACAAGAACAAACAATTTTTTGTGTCGGTTTTTCTCAGAAGAGGCGGTTTTACAAACGGCGGTAGATTAGAATAGATTTTTACTTTCTATTTGAAAATGCCCTCGTGGGCCTACATAATTTAAATGTGTTTAATTTCATTATG
This sequence comes from Phocides pigmalion okeechobee, assembly GCA_018251015.1. Taxonomy (NCBI): domain Eukaryota; kingdom Metazoa; phylum Arthropoda; class Insecta; order Lepidoptera; family Hesperiidae; genus Phocides; species Phocides pigmalion. The sequence continues at coordinate 9,570 of DWON01001866.1, forward strand.
TCATCATACTAAACTGGTGCTACATATATTGGCAACAATCAAATTGTTGGTTACAAATTTGCCTTTGAAAGTATAGAACTGGTTAATGTACATCTGTTTTTTGGAATAGCCCGCCGTTTATAATTTTTATAAGCACCCGCCTCGGGCATAGTGTTCACGGCCATCAACTATCGACTATCCAAAGCTTTCTACAGCTTTCACATTTCATCTACTTTAGTCAGGACAGTTATGCCATTTCGAGTTTTTAATTATTTTAAATCACCGTTCTGTAAATCATGAATCACCAAATTATATTTTGCCACTTATTCCTTGCCATTGTTTGTGTCCCGTTTGCTTACTATTAACCAAATTGCTTTGAAATAACTTACTGATTAATATAAATAAGAATCGTCAAATTTTAAGGCCACTCCAAAATTTACATGTTTCGAAATCGATATACTTTAATTAAAAGTAGATTCCTTACAGAATTTTTAATTAAACTAGCTCGTAAATTATATAATTTTGAAGAAGAGACTTTCCGAGAGTATACTATAGAAAGAAAATATAGCACCCCTCGAGCGGCCATAAATTTTGTCGTCAATGTTATTCGTCCAAACAATACATAGTAACATACCGTTCCCGTGACGCCAGCGTCTCTGTCGGCAGAGGCGGGCGCGGCAGAGAGCGCCACGGCGGCCGGCGTTGGGGAATCTCCATCCGTAGCGCAACTGCAGAACAAGGCCAATCGAGATCAGCAGTATCTCGCCACGCGCGCCCAACATCCCGCACCGCAACACCACTACAAGCACGCGAGCAATGGTAAATTCATTATGATTGACCTATCTATTTGTTTGTTTGTTTGTTTGTTTGTTTATTTATTTATTCTTTATTGTACCAAAAACAAAAAAGTGGTACAAAAGGCGGACTTAATGCTAAAAGCATTATCTACCAGTCAACCTTTGCGCTCAGCAGAAATCATCGAATTAGAATATCGGTAACTAGCCAGCTATTCCGACTTGTGTATGTTCGGAATGAATCTCCTATTATTTTTTCTGGGATGAGAATCGCAATGAAAACCCTTGTCTCCTGCTACAAAGTTAAATGCCCAAGAAACAAGTTTTGTTATTTTTAAAGTAAGGAACTGTTTTTCTAGTAAACCTATCTATCTACCAAGTATCTATCTATCTACCAAGTAACTGATAGTATATATATTCATTAGAATTTGCAAAAAACATGATAAAAACACCTAAAATGCATAAACTTGAAAGCGGCTCTAATTAAAAACTACTAAAAACATTTTTAACTATTACAGAATACATAGAAGACATCTGCCCGTACGCGACTTTCCAACTGACGAAACCTAGCGCATACAGTGAGAGTAGCTACAGTGGAAATGTGTATAGCGGACCTTACCATTCTGTCCGAGGATCCTTCGTTTATCACGATCTAAAGCAAAATGATAAATATAAGGTAAGTTATTATCAATATTTTTAAAATTTTGTACTAATGCCTTTGATTCACCACCATAGTCACAATACCACCATAATCAACCTTAAAATGATACAAAAATATGTAAATTTTTAAAGGAACATATAACTGAACATGGATAGAAGCCAATCAGTAAGCATCTATTAGTTTATTATACTCGTTACTAATGCAACGCAGGAGTTTTCCAAGGTATAATATTAGGACCAGTATGTTACATTTGTCATAAAAATATTGATAATTAATGAAAGATGTCTTATTTTAGGGTAAAGAACCGGAATATACAAAGGTACGAAGAAAAGGAAATAGACTTCGAGATCCTCACTCGGAAAGCCAAGGTGAGACTTTTTTTCTTGTCTTAGTTTGCCATACGGTCTTAACCGAGCTTATCTATAAGTAGTTAGGTACATTAGTTTTATTTTACGTAGAATGCACCTTCTATTAATTAACTTTACTTTAACCCATTTATGTTTAAGTATTGGAATTCAAATTTGACAAATTGATCGCCTTTTATGCAACCTGTTGGGAGCGTAACTGGTGTTGTATTTTATAAAGGTAAGCATGCACATAATGTATCGTATTTTACCTCCAATATTGATGTTTGTTTTTGTATTACGTACTTACAACGTATCTAGTGGTTGTCTCATAATTGTCATGATGCTTTAGTAATATGAATGCTACCCTTATCAATCCTAAAGCTTGTAAATGTCGAAATGCATTCCCTTTGCTTTCTTTGCCATTGTTTCATAATGTCTGTTACTCGTCATGAACAATACACCCACACTTTCTTACATTATTAACACAATCTTTTCTATTCATGTGTCATGTGCTTTGTGCTGCTCCAGTAATTACACGAAAACGAATCTACAATACATTAAACCCCCTCATGATCTGGGCCTGTTGGCCTTGGCATATTTTTTATTAAATATTGAGGATATAAAGAATAATTTTGGAAGAGTCCAAATAAAAAACATCCGAGAATACTTATCATAATGAATATTGACTTCAATACATTTATGATAATACTGTCAATTATCTAGTTAAAATAAGAAAGCCATTTATTTTCTACTAAAAATAAGCTGAATTCAACTTATTCCTCAAAATATTGAAAAATTGAGACACTAACTACCCTTAGCGAAAGACTTCATTACGGGGATTCGTTTCCGTGCAATCGAAGCAGCTTCACCAATCGCGCGTGTTTCTCCAACGACGTAACCCGCCAATTGTATTGCAGAATCGGACAACTTGGGATCGACGGACTCGGAGGTGAAGAAGATACTAACGCTGCACCTGCCCATTACAGAGTACGAGGACGACGCGAGCGACGACGCCAGCGCACCGCACTCCGACAGCGAGCCCGCCGCGCGGCTGCGGCCCGCGCACCCAGCCGCTTGTAAACACATTGCTTGTAGCTGTAGCCTAATTCAGACTACCCTTGGCATTTAACCGACTCCAGTGATTTTGTAACTAAATCAGAGTGTCCAATCCAATTACTGACAACTTTCTAACTTTCCTAACATTGCATGAGCATCTATGTTTATTTAAGTTTTAAAAATTTTCAAAATACTGTGCAAAGTCTACTAAAATAGCTGATAATATCAGTCATTTAAATAGTATGTGGAGTAAGCTGGCTGAATTCTTATTTTTCCTGATTTCCCAGATATTCCTCTTCGATGATTTTCTCTGGCCGTTATGATTTTTCAAAAAAAAAACTGCCGTTCCTGTTTATCTATAAAGTGGACGATTTGATAATTTTGCCACTCATACAAATTTTGTTACTAAATCGCTAACTAGCGGCTAAATTACTAGCGTAGCCTGAATTAGACTTCAAGTTTGCCTTAAAATCTCATGAGGAAATGGACAGTTGCTTATGTCAAATTAGCAGTTGTTGCCTCAAGTAATATTGCCGCTTCCCGTGCTTGTCGGCAAAGGTTATGTAGGGGATTTATCCAAATGGGCGGCTGCATATTGGTGCAAGGTTACCAATCTTTTGCTGTTACCAACGCGCACATTCAATCACTGTTATTACAGCAAAATCTCTGCTTTCTATGATAATTATATATCTAGGAGTTAGGTTTTAAGATCTTATATGCATGCATCCGTATCGGCGGTCAGTTAAATGTTAATTTCTGTACAAAATCTCCAATATCGATATTAACAAATGTCAATTGAGTCTCTGTGATTTTTGGACGGAATATACTCGATCGTAACGCCGACCGTAAATAAAATTTACAAGTTCACAACTACGTCAAAGTTATCGTGCGGTTATTTAATTTATAGAGATATCCTAAAGACTTTCGGGATGAAAATTGGAAATTTAAGTACTGGACTCAATAAAAACTGTCCAAAGATAAATATTCCATTCAAATCGGTTCAAGTAGGTACTCACGATTAGTTCAAGCAGACAAACAGTACGAAAGGCAGTATTTTTAAAATTCATTCTTGTCGTATGTAAGTAATGAATGTACTTTCAAACACTTTTTTTTGTTCGGCACATTTTTCGGTTCAACAGTTTTCGCAAATTTTACGCAGAAAGGTTTGGCAAGTATGGCTAACACACCACATGTAAATTGTTACACGTTTTACCAGTTTTATATGTCGTCATATATAAAAGAGCAACGTGTATGTAATTTAATTCATATGTACAGACTTTAAGCTATAATTCTAGAAGTAATGACGATTTCTCATGAACTGTTGTATCAGATCCAACTGTTGAGCGGGAAGAATCGTCTTCGTCATCAGAGAACTCAGTGGGTGGCGTTGTGAGGAAAGCGTTCCCCTCGCGGAAAGGCAAGGCGGGCGCGCTGGGCAAGAGGCACGTGCGGTCTTCCAGCGGCTACAGCAGCCACAACGACGAGACCACGTTCAGGTAACTTCACCACCATCGCTTTCATTTCCGACAGAAATGTACCGTCAAACATGAAACATCATCATCTCTCGGAGACCTTAGTAGGTGGCGTGGTGGTCAAGGCTCTCCTCTCGCGCAAGGACAAGGCGGGAGCGCTCGCCACGTGCCGCGGGCGTTCTTCTAGCAGTCGTCTAGCAGCTAAAGCTGCCACGACGTGACCAGTCAGGTAATCTCTCTTACGCCTGAATAGGGAAGGTGACTGCCAATTTAGCCGCCAGGTGGGGCTGAACACATAATCATAATATCGTAGACACATCCATAGGTTTAGAATTTATCTCGATTGTAAATCTATGGACTTAGCTTCTTACTAATAGAAAAGATAAATTATTTAGTTAAAGATATTGTCACTTTTTGACATTGGTAACTTTATTGGATTCTGACAAGGCATATTTGAGTAGGCAATTGTATAAATTATTTTGTTAATAATTACCCACATGTTTTGAAATTTGCTCCATTCCAACTCATTCAAAACGAGTTAAGCATTTCATTAGTTACACATTGTTTTTTCTTCTCAGAGTCCATTAGATTAAACGCAAATGTCAGAAAGTTACACAAACGTTGTTTAGCTTGTTTTATTAGTAAAAGGGTAAGTGTATGGACTTACTAATAAAAAAAATACAATAATTTAATCACAAGGCATGTATAATATTGGAGAGGATTGTATTAATGTTTAACTAATCAATTTTGTAATTTTTTATTAGCGTGTGGGTTACTATTAGTTTGGCATATAGGCATTAGGAGTTCCTAATTATAATTTTTATCATATCTCATTCAATAGGTGCAGTACAAACAACATTTTAACAGCAAAATTATAGATTTTCTAAAACTATAATGTTATATCGTATTTATAAGTGTATGTACTTTTATTTTTGAAAGTAAAAAAAATATATGAAAAGGATATTGGTTTATAACGTTGTTTTAATTTTTTTGTTATTATTTAATGCGACTAAGATAAATGAAGCAATATCAAAAAATGTATAAACATTTGAATGTACATATATTAATAAATGGTAGGACCATAGATAACCAATTATCAATGTATGTGCATGTATAATATATGTCTAAGGTTTTTTTTTTTTTCGAAAACTAATTTCTTGATGGTCTACATATCTATACATATAATCGTGGCCGTTCGCCAAAAGGGATTTCCCAGCTGATAATCGACAAGTTCTCACTATAGAATAATATCACTATTTAGTCATGCATAACTGAGTTGTTACTTCAAATTTGCCTCCAGTATATCGAACTACCCGTCATTCAACGACCACATCCATCCACCATCGCGGTTCTCCGACGACACTGAGTGCGAGGGCCACCACCGACGTAAACGCAGCGGGCACGCGACGCACGCGACGCACGTACCTCACGCGGAACCTAAAGTGGCACGGGAAGCGTTCCAGATAAACGTCTGAGAATCAATCCGGGAAAACTAAACTCCATATCGTATCTAACTATATTCGGATTTTTATATGATAAATTCTAGTAAGTGTGACGGAAATTTTTGTACGTAAAAATAGCATTTTAGATGACTGAAGTCTACAGATATAAAATAAATATTACCGTAAAAGGGTGTGTTATTGCTTATTATAACATCATATGAAAACACAACTTTTTTTTTATTCGTAAGTATTCAAAGAACCTCTAACGATAGCTCTATTTGTCATCTATTTAAATATAGTTATCACCTGTCACCTGTCAGAATCTATCATATAAAAATCAGAGCAGAGTGACTTTCAGTGCGCGTATCATAACTGTACCGATCCGAAACCGAGGCGTAAATATGGCAGCCGAAGTACAGTGAGCAAATAAGATGCTCGCTTGCGTAATATGGTTTTGGTCGAAACGATCATCTACTGAACAACCATTTATAACATACTTCAGGACGGGACAGTGATAATACGCTCGCTGGTCCTAAAATCTTTCCTACAACAAGGAAACGAAAACGAGTCACATGTCACGTTTCGTTTACCTTGGATTATTTATTATGTCGTCGGTTGACATTTAGAAGTCGCTAAGTACAGAATAAATACCATCGTGGCTTGGAAAGTCTTATCGATTTTCTACACTACATTCTTAAAAACAAGCTAATTTATAAAAATAATTCTTAACTATTTTGGATGTTAAGAATTAAAAAACATTAAAAACGTCAACTTTACGATACCTACTAATTACATACATAAGTGATTTTTTCTTGTCAGCAGACGATAGAATATAATTTTAGTGGTAAAAGTAAATTTGATATGGAATAGTTTTCCTGTAGTTATATAAGTATTTGACAACTTGAATTCTTTGTAATTCTATTGGATCTTAATCGGCAAATCGTTCAATCAAGAAGATTATCTCGAATGCGAAAATTTTAGGTTGCCATAAATATGGATGCCATCAATGTTTCGCTACTCGAAAGCGATTGTCATTTCCTAATCTTTCTCGTCATCGCTTTAAGTTGCGAGATTTTGTTATCTTGGCTTTAATTTTATGGAGAACATTTGTAAGACGGTAGAACCTGTAAGTACACTACCGGAATGGTGGCGTCACCGTTAGTCGTGAAACAAATTTTGCGTTTCGGTGGAAGGGTATGGTTGCAGTCGGAGCTAATGGCGACCATCTTAGTTGTCAAAAGTAGCAACAGCTATCATCGACTTAAGGTGGTACTCCTATTCTATTGCAGTTGGTTACAGATGTCTATGACCACCTAAAACCAGGTGAACTGCATGCTCGTTTGTTAATTCGAAATGATAAAAAGTATACGATTTCATCACTCATATCATTCGGGAAATTCTTCTTAATTAAACAAGCATTTGCAAATATTGTGACTATAATATTAAAATATTATGAAAATTATAAATAATTAGTCTTTATTGTTGCTGGACAACGAAACGACTAAAATATTAAATGTGACAATTTTTTGACTTTACGATCGTATTTATTAATGTCTAGGCCTATGAAAGAGCGCTGTTAATACGAATTGTTCATAAATATATTTTCCAAGTACTTCATCACGTACTTGCATTGAATGTAAACTGCCAATAGTGCGCTTTACACAATTTACTTACCTGTTGCCAAATCTAGTCGAAATACTATTTTAACTATAGTAATGTACATATAATGTAGATAGGTAGATATAGCTGAGACAAATACCTTAGTACCACGTAACAATCTCTTTTGTACTGTGTAATCCAATTATTCGTTATACAATGGACAAGTTTCTATAATATAAAGGATTAAGGTTTGGTCTAAGTGCTCAGCCAAAATCTTGTTTTGTTTTTTTAATGAGCGTCGCAAAAGAAACATATATAAGGACGGAAAATACATATATAAAACCAAATAAATATTATATATTATAATGTTCTATAACTTTAAATTATAGAGATAAATAATTAATGTTAATGTTGGCTAATATCATAAGTAATATGTACCTAATAAGTACCTATCTATCTTTATATTTACGTATCTGTAACGTGAAGATTTAGGACATTATAGTATGTAGTATTTTTATTTTTATATTTATTCTCTATCCTTATATAATGTTCATTACGCGCCGCTGACAATAGAAAAAAACAAGATGGCGACTGCTAACTATGCCGATCTTAGATAAATCTTTGTACCAATTTGTCCATAATATTCCACAAACGAGGTCTAGCTAGGTTCTGAATCCGACGCTGTCGCTCTGTAAATATTGTTGTAATTAAATGTGTAAACGTATCGACTATAAAATTAAGAAGAACAATAATTAAAAATAAATAATATTATATGTATTTTAAACTTAATGCCTTATTGACCAAAGTCTTAAAACTAGTTATGGATACGATTGAAAAATTATATCCAATAATTAAATATGGATTGGTTGATTATTGTAAAGTTTATGGAAACGAAAAGTTTTCATTGGCAAATCTTATCGCTGTCTATTTAATATCGAACACAAATATAAATTAATTATACATTCGTTACAGTCGAAGAAAGGAAACATGGTTATGTTGGTCGTATATCTCACAATTACTCGAGATTTAAGTTTTCATATGACATATAATATTCTATTTTGTTTATTCCGAAGCGTACGGAAGTCTATTTTGAAGAACAGAACCAACATACAATCCACACGATTTAACGATGGTTAGGCAGTCAAAAGACTGACCTCAAATAGATGGTTGTTCGCGTTTGAGTTCAGTTGTATCTACGATTATAACGAGTAATTTGGAAATCCACACTTATATGCCACATAGCGAGATAAGTCGCGGGTGGTCGGGAGTAAAATATAAACTTTCTAGTATAGTTTACATGTCATATAAATTTAAATACACTTCGGAAACAGACGAATATATATTGGAATGTTTAAAGATGTAACTGTGAGATAAAACAACCGATCATATTTTTAATAGTGTCAAATAAACGATAAGTGATATTTGCACAATAAATATTCATATGTGGACGTTACATTTTCTTTCTTCGGCGTTTTCTCCCTATTTATATTAGTCATTATTATAAAAGTCAGTGTTTTCACAAATAGCCAATACTTTGCATATTGTTCTCTTGTTACATTACTGTCATTGTGAAATGTCTAATATTTTATTAATGTTACCTCTAACACTTCACTACAAGTGTTAAAATAAACAAAAGTATGAATAAGTATGGACTGGTAATAAATATATGTGCAGTCAGAAACAAAAGTCCAACAATTTAAACTATCGTACAAGATCATCACCAACATCGTCACTAATCTTTACCGACTCTTATATCTCACTACTGGACACGGTCTCTTCATCAACTCCTTACCACAATATTAAGAGTTCAGTACAGCTTACATCTCAGAAAACACAGAACAAACATTATACAGCAAACATGGTTAAATATGGGCGCCCCATTGCAAAGGTCGGTAGAGTTGCTTCGTAGCACCACAAACCTACTAATAATTGTGTAATTGTGCTATTAATTATCCTGTCATCATATTAATAATTTATAATGTTTCACTACAGCTCACGCGTTTCCAAATAGAATGGTAATTAAGACCACAGTTCATTATGATTTTAAGTAGAAGTATATGAAGAACCCTTAGACATAAAATTTTCCACATAATTAAGAAAACCTGTTCATAGACAAAATAATTGCATAGGCACTCTATTTGATTATTCCGTTTATGAATAATTAATTTGCATTTACTGTAACAAGTCCCTTTACGATACTAACTACAATTAATCGGTGCGTGAATTAGGCATAATAACTAAGATTTTTCATTGAATATTAGAAAATAATAGCGTCGAAAATAAAATCGTGAACAAATCTGTATGTCTGACTTCCCTATAAAATCCTCAAAGTGACATGAAGTCTAGCAATTTCATTCTTAGAGGACATTCATTCCCAGCAGTGAGATAAAAATGGATTGATGACGAAAGTAAACGAATATGTCTTGATTGTAAGATGTATTTAATAGTAGGTAAAAGAATGAACTTTTGCTGCTGACTGTTCATATTCAATAGCCAATTATAGCACAAATATACACCCTTACGAACAGGTTATAAGAAACAATAAATAGTATTCAATAAATTAATTAAGGTCATCGGTACGACGTTGATTGATGCTCCACGCAGCGATTTCTATGAAAATAACAGGGGCGTTCCACTAAACGGCCACATCTACCACGCTGGAGAATTATCATAGACTAGATTTTTTTGTAAAAAAAAAAACTCTGACTCACAAATAAAATCTTAATGACCATCTATCTATAACTTATTTGTTGTGATCATTTAAATGAACAAGATAGTTCTGCTGTAAATTAGTAAGGAGTTGAGTATCCTGCCGAATCTAATCGATGCTACATTATCAAATCAGGATTACAATGTTAGTGTAACGCATTGAATTCACAGGATACTCAATTTTGAATCATTTATAACGAAAAAAGAAGTTTCGATCAATTTATCTTTTAAATAAAATCAAACGGATTCATGATCAATGTATCCATTTGGAAGCTATGGTGTTGTCTGCATACGTATAAACTACTGACTACTACTTACATGTCTTTTTGCAATAGGGATTAAAAAGAAAGAAAGCGGTGAACATTGTGAGCGTGAAGTGGAACGCGGGGGAACATCTTATGTAGGTACGTAATGTAAATTAATCGAACGATAGTAATATGATACGATCCTCAGTAAATAGTAACACAAGACAATACACTTACCTATATAGTTTTTTGGTGAATACGGCAGAAAGTTAACTTTACAATGTACATTGAAACTATATCGCGTAGCTTTACTTTGAAGTGTTGAACACTTGACACGACTTTTTGTATTCGACGACACATATTCGTATGGATTGTGGGTTTTTTAATAATTTACAATCGTTTACGTTGACTCACTTTCGTAATTCCAACGAAGACTGCCCTATATTTAATTGAGATCTATTTTATATAATCTAGACACAAATATCTTATACTAGTCAATCGAACTTAAACATTATGTAGTGGTCGGTAGAGTACACTTTTAGTTTGCCAGGTGTCTTCATGAATTACAATAGTTGTTTGTAACCAACATGTACGTTATTCGACCAGGAATATACAGATGTGGCACGTCATAGCAAAGATTTGTATTAGGCTTAAATTACTTGAAACTTATGTAATGTGTTATGTTAGAAAATAAATTGCCGTAGATTAATCTCTAAGAATAAGCCTACGTAAGCGAAGTAAGCAATATTTTTAATTGAAAATATTACCTCTATGCATTACTTCATAATTCGAATATAGCAATGAAATGATCGAAACAAGACTTTAAACCTACACAACACAATCTCCTCAATACTTTACATTTTGTAGATAACAAACAGTATAGGATTTCTCACATATTTTGTCAGATGAGACAGCAACCACTTAAAATTTTGGGGCTGTATACCCTTTTGCTAGTCATATTGCATTATAAACAAATTTGTATTTTCTTTGCTAAGAAATGCCACACCTACAATTTTATAAGCTTGGGTCTTATAAGAACTTCAAATTAAAACTGAAACGAGTCCACTAGAACGTTAGTTAATTAAACATTTGCAAATCCGAGTATTCCTACTTAAAGACAGTATCGCATTTATTAGTTATAGCTCCATGTACCGAAACCGTATTAATCTAACAATATTTTGATGTAATCTCAAGTAATTTTATCATTTCGATTCTAGTCAATGTACCATATCATTTTTAAATATTTTGTTAACTATACATTGATACACGTACTTATGTAAGAGTTAGTTAATCATGTTGTTACAGATATGTTTTTATAATGCAGACAAATGAGTTATTAGGGACAGTACGATGTGAACGAAAATAAAAATACATTTACTTGGAAATGACTATTTATTTATTACTCTTATCCATTATTATTGCTCATGCAATTATCATTATCTCCTTAAAAAATGCTTGTAATTTTTGCACACCGTTGAAGTAAAACTTCTCTGAAAAATAGTGTAATATTAAAAATGAAAATAACATTGATATATTTGGGGCCAGCTACATATTTAGAATGTATGATACTTTCGTGAAAAACGTAGAATTATTCTTAGGTCAAAGATTTTACTTCAAACATTTTCATGGTAATACATACATATCTTCGAAAAATCAAAGGTCCCTCCAGGGATTCTAATTAGAAACCTGTCGCGTGAGGCCCAAACATTAACCTACAGGCTATAACTGCTTTCATATAGCCATATAAACACATTATGATTAAAATGTGTGACGTAATTTTTTTATATCCTCTACCAGCTTCCTGTTACTTTCTTTTATAATTAATGTAGAAATCAATGCATGTAGTCTACCACATGGTGAGTGGTCACTACCGCCGATCGAAATCTATAACCAATCAATTCCATATAGAACAGAAGTATCACTGAAAATCGATAACAGATTAGCTACACCTAACGACAAAAATAGTCGCCTTATGTGTAAAAACTTAACACTTGCCCTGCAGCCTACGTCACTGCTGTGTATTACTTGGTGCAACGAGCTTGCGGCTTCTATACACCTGTGTTGTACGTACAAATCTGTATGGATTACGGTCGAAAAAAAGTGTTGTATATAAGGTGATACAAGAGTGAAGGCGGACATTACGTCTGCGTTATCGTAGATGCTACACAGATGCTAAAAATTACAATATTTCAGTGAATTGTCACCACATCTTCAGTCTAGAGAAAACAGCTCCAGTTTAGTGACGCAACGCTGACTCAATGTAATATATCAGCGCCACATTCAGTGTTAATTCAGAATACATTTTAAATCGAACTATTTATTTTTCATACATTATGTTTTCGTCAAAAAACATAGAGATCGATACACGTAGCTACTCCAAACGACCAAGACGGTTGCCTCGTTTGTAGGGATGTTAGTCGCTGTCGCTGTCGGCTTCGGCCGCGAAGTCGTACGGCTGGAACTTCTTCCGGAACAGCGCCACGTGCGTGTCCTCCTCGTCGCGGCTCAGCAGGCACTGCTTCCAGTCGGCCTTGTCCTCGCAGTTCAGTATCGGCGGACTCGACAGGACATCTCTGGGGACAACATTGCAACATACACTAATTGACTAAATTAAAGGTGGTAGAGCCGTTAGAGCTCGCCAGGGCGGTACCACCGCCACCCTCATAACCCGTCGCAAAGCAACATGTTCTTCATGTATTGTATTTCGGTTGGGGAGGAGTGGTTGCCGGATACACATTATTGGAGGCGACCATCTTAGTCCTCAAGAGTAGGAACGCAT
>DWON01001867.1:0-22647 GCA_018251015.1 Phocides pigmalion okeechobee
AGGATGGACGCGGATGCGTTCCTACTCTTGAGGACTAAGATGGTCGCCTCCATTAATGTGTATCCGGCAACCACACCAACCCAACCGAAACACAATACATGAAGAACATGTCACTTTACGGCGGGTTATGAGGGTGGCGGTGGTGCGGTGCGCAAGCTCTAACGGCTCTACCACCTTTATGTTATTAATAGTCTTAATTTTATGCTATTGCTATTAGATGTTTGTAGGCGGCGTTAACTACTTACAAACTTGGTGCAGTCTCCGAACAGAAGAGATACATATACATATGTCCGCTTGGTACTTCATACTTATGATGTAAGATGAAAAAGGTATAGAAAAACACAAAAAATGTATAGTTAATAGCATCAGGCGTTACTTTGCGGAAATCCATGCTATTAAGTTATAGTTAAAAACTACTTTGCAACAATCCGCCACCACAATGTATAATGGTATATATTTCATGGGCATAGTGCATGCTACTTACAAAAAATGGAATTGATCTGCAAGCTTTTACATTCCAGCTGGACATCAATATTACAATACAACCGGAGAGGCGTCGACCTAGATCACGTTACTCTGATGCGTGTAGGTGGAGATATAGAATAAATACTAAGTCACCGGATCAAACCACCTATAGGACCTATGAAAAGGTTTCATAATTTCCGACATCAATAGAACCAGAACCATTTTAACATGATCTCCGATACACGGAAAGGCGAATAAAATTTATTAATGGTCACATATCAAACTCCTGACCGCGTCTGGAAACTATTTAACGTGCCCTTTAAAACACGGAAACGCGTATGAAATGACTACTTGTGGTCACCCGTGGAACTCTCGGCCGCGCCACATGTTGTCTAACACTTTGAGTGTGGCGCGGATATATATGATCGGGAGTATTGAGGCAGGCGGCCCTAAACTGGAACTTATTTGATTAGACTGAAGATAAACCGACAAATTACTGTAATACTGTATTTTTAGCATCTGTGTATCATCTTCGAATACACAGACGTAATGTTCGCCCCCACATTTGTTCGCCCGTAATCCATACAAATTTGTCAGTACAACACCGATGTGCAGGAGCCGCGGGCGCGTCGCGTCCAGAATTAGAAAGCAGTATTGTAGCCGTAGCCAAAAGTGTTAACATTGTCCATAATTTTTTATCTACACAAACCGCGAAGCTATGCGCTTTGTGAAAGTTACTAGCTATCTGTGGTCGTATGCAGGCACGGAAATGCAATCCTAGACTTTACCACAAAGTCCGTCAAAAGTCTGCAACACTATAATATTTATTACATACTAAATAATACTTAGTATACTTCACTTTTGTTTATACCGGAGTCTAATACTTATTTGACATGAGAAAACTTAAGGATGTGATAGTCAGTTATTCTTCCGTAAAAACATGCAAGTTTTGGTTAAATAATATCTGAGTCCAAATTTTTGTGTTGTGTAGTTATTGTTTCACAGATGAGGAATTAATAATGTGGTAGTTAACAGACTACATAAATGTAACAACATTTTCCTGAAAATATGCAAATTTGAGTTTAATAATATCTGAATTTCAAAATTTTCGTATTTTAACATATTATGTAGGTTGAACCACAGTACAAAGGCAGATTAGGAAACTTCAAACATCTTTGAAAACTTCTATGAAGAACTTAACGTGGCATATATGCCTTCTTAGAATGTGTTCCTTCACCGTTAAAGTAAATATTTAATTTCTAAAATACTTAAAATTTTTAAAAATAAACCGTAGTGACTTACATGTATAATGATTACGTACGATAAGCTGTATCTCAATTATAATTAGAATAAGTACCTTTAACGTGTAAATAAATTAAAGTAAAGTAATTCCATACAAGAATGAAGTTTTCTTAATATGCTACAGTTTTGCAATACTGAAACTATTTAAAGATTAAGGTAATGCTAGCAATATATACACGTCCGCCTTAACAGCAACGGGATAACCTCTGTGTAGAGCATCGTAAAATTAACAGCTTCCTTATCTTTCTCGTAGTGCAATTTGTATTTTAGTGCGTAAAATATTACCTAACCTCAAAAGCCTATATTTCATGGAGATTATTCTTGTAGTGTTGTGTGTTTGTATATTGTTTGGATAATTTACTCATTATTCATTTCCGGATGTTTCTAAATGACTTTTCCGAAGGAGTGAACTCATTAATACGTCGGAAGGTTTTTTGTGTATTTTAATTGATTATTCTTATCTCCATGAACCGATTTTAATGATTCTCTTTTATTCCAATGGGACATCCCCTTGTTCTAGACTTCAAAATTATAAATTGATCAACATTCCTTCAATTCAATCATTAATTATTTTAATTATTTTTTACATCGTATTGCTTATGAAGTCGTTCTTTTTAATTATTTTAGACTTTATTCATGTTTAAATTTTTGAACCTGTATAAATAATTGCTTTTGAGGAGTTAGAACTATAATTGCTATGGGAGATACCACCGCCTTCCTCACAATCCGCCGTAACGTAACTCTTGTTTTTCGTCTTCGTCGGCACCAAGAGATGCCAGGCGTCCTTCTTACTCGTAGTCTTCAAGGACGATAACGCATCCACTTTCATGTTATTTTGTTGTGTCATTTATAAGGTTTTTTTTGTGATTACGTACCAATTTATTGTTTTATTTATTACTCGCTGCTTGATCTTTGATATTTATTTAAGGGCTTCGACTTGAGCGAAGCTACGGGAAAAAACAAGTTAGTAATAAAGTAGTTAGTATTTAATTTTTTTTTTTCAAATTCAAATATTTTATTTCATTGTAAGGTAATTGTAGGTACATACACTTAATGAACGTCAAGGGTAAAGTGTAAAATCAATACATCGGCTTTGAGCGCCCTGTTGACTAAGGTAGACCGGGAAAAAAAAACCGGCGGAAAAAAGGTCCAAAATTAAGGTCCTGAGACCGTGATATTCCAATTGAACAGCTACCGCAATGAGCTAAGGTAGGTGAATCAGATAAATTAGCTGGTCGCCTTAGGTATACCGGATACACATTATTGGAGGCGACCATCTTAGTCCTCAAGAGTAGGAACGCATCCGCGTCCATCCTTAAATAGAACTTCTGTTCTATTTGAGATTAAACGTGGTTGTCCATGGACTGCAGTGACCACTTAACACCAGGTGGCCTGCATGCCCGTTTCTTACTCATTCGCAATAAAAAAAGGTAGGGCAGAGACATGGTATTTGAAGTCCTTGTAATAAGCAAAACAACATTTATAACGAAATATATTAAAAACAATGGAAACTCATTGATTATCAAATTTATTTTTATAGCCAGTAATCTACAATTCTATAAACGTTATAGCCAAACGTATTTTTTAATATTGCTTAAAAAGCAGTTATCTCTTTATAAAAACAGAAAACATTTCATTTTTATATACAACCCTAATCCGCTCTTTACTAACGTTGACTTACAACCTTCTCATTCTAAGAGGATACCCAGAAATGGGACAGTAATGGGTTAATAATGTTATATATATATATATATATATATATTAAATTATCTTACGCAATGCATTATTTTCTAAATACATTGAAATGTATCGAGAAGAGATTTTATGGTGGTTGTGCTCATTCGAAAATGATTATCTACTTATTTTCCATTCTATAATTATTCAAAGAAGATTCCGGGTACAAGGTACAATCAAAAAGCTGTACCCGACCCTTGTCATCTAAATGCCTAACATTTGTGCGGGTGACCGAGACTCTTGATAACTGAACAAACGGGCGACGCCATATTTTATGACGGACGTCAGCTGCCAAGGAGATAGTTCATCTTTGTCATTCGGAAAGCTCGCTGTTAGCTTTTTATTCAAATACAATATTATTTTTGCGTGTTTTATCTTTTCCTGGTACTTGTAAAGTGTTCTCGAGTAGATATTTTTTATTTTCTGTCTATATACTTTTTTTATCGTTGAAAATACAAGACATGAAAAATGATCGGGAATTAATTTTGATGAATGAGGGACAGTTGCTGGCCGTAGTACGTACTTGAGATTTAAAGGTCTACTTCGACTTCAAAAGCACTGCTACCACGCCGTTTTTATAAGATTAAAGTAGCAAAAAATCATGCAGACTCTGATAGTGACCACTATAGTCCATATATACGTCTATAACTAAATCCAACTGTAAAAGTGCCGGAAACCATACCTTTTCGTCAAAACAAGTGTAATTTTTTAGCCTATGTTAGAATCACAGTTTCACCAGGCAGATACCACGGCCACCCTCATAATCCGCCAAAAAATAAACTTTTGTATCTTGATTGAAGAGGTGCGGTTGCCAGCAATAATAAAAAGAGAGCATCTCTGTACGACCTCAATTGCCTTTAGATGGACTTTAGTCCTGTTTAAGGCTGTCTGTGAATGTCCACAGGATGCAGTAACTATTTAACATCAACTTATTATTAGGTGGCTCGCATGTTCATTTGCCACAAAATATATAAAAAGAAATAAAAATTGTAAAATGAACATTCATTTCTTCTAAAATATTGAATGCACAAAATTTATTGAATTGTATTCAAACGTTCGACCACAGACAATGTATTGAATACTTGACATTTGATTAACTCACAAAGCCGTTGAAACGAAACGTGGTATCCAATAATTTAATTAGAGTTCAATTAAAGTTCGTGAAATCATTCATTCGATGATTCATTACACTCGATGAGCTGAATTCACTACACGATTTAGTTTTACACAAATATAAATTTACTATCCATATATGTATTAATTCTTTACACGTACTTTACACGTCATCGGAAAATAAATTGTACCGCTCGAATATTAATATATTGGTACATTGACAAAAATATTTAACGAGTTCATACTGTCCGTTTAAAAATTTGCAATTATATGTGTACATACATTGTACATACGTACATGTGTACATATATTGAAGCTTAATAAACCGCTAGTTTTTGTAAAGAACTAATTTATTTACTATCGTTGTGAGAATAAATTCATACTTTTCCTTTACTTTTATTTAAACGTTCCATAATTATTCTATTATTGTTTCTGCAAAATAGACGAAATTTAAATGTGCTATACTGGAAGTATACTGGTAGTAATGAGTGTCAATAAACTATCGAATGCCCAAAAGCACTAATACTATCGATATATTTGTACGTCTCAATTATCGATATAAATATATCCATAAACCCTTGAAATCACGGTATGACTTTCCCGTAGGTTTTTTGATAGTTTGAGTTGAATAAACCCTACATTTTGTTCGCCTTAGCACTATCTATTTATCTATCAGCCCTTAGAAGCCGATCCGCATCACCAAGAAATTTATTCCAGTTTTATCATAGCCATCGCGCCATATTATTGTCAATAACTCACAAAGACAAACAATTTTACAGAAAACCGCTGCTTATTTCCTGCATTTAATCCATTAGCCATCTTCTACGATTTAAGGTAATAGTAGAAGTTGTAATTAATCTAAGAAATTACACATCTTTGTCAATAAGACAAAAATTTCGCATTCTCCGAATAAAACCATGCAAAGAGACAAATGAATACTGTTATACGACAGTACACATCTTTATCAATAAGATTATTATTCATGACCATTGATAGTCATTAATCATAAACATTTAATTAAAACAATTATAAAGTAGGAATAATTTGTCATCGACGTATTTGCATAACCCGTTTTACCAATAAAAAGACTTAAAATATTGTTGACTTACACGAAGTTTCTATCATTTTCTAACATTTGTTAATAGATCCAATAGAAATTAAGAAAGCACTAACATATTTTTAAGTTTTTTTAATCAAGAAACGTGTAAGCATTTAGATAGAACACTAACTCCGTGAGAGCATGTATTTTTATTTATTTATTTAAATTCTAATATTAACTACTAAAATACAAGTAATATGACTCACTTATATTGTAGTACTATTTTAGATGACTTACTGAAACATAAAGAAAAAAGGTTTTTACGCTTAGTTTAAAAACTACTGCCGAAGTTGCTAAAATGGGATGCGCAAGTTATATGCATAATTTTTAACTACGGCCACTGCCATTATGAAAATAAATTCGGTAAATATCTTATAACTGTCAAACTGAGAACCTGAAAACTTATTTCTAAATTATTTCGATAAAATACAGGAAAGCAAGATAACGTATTAAATGCACGATAGGCGTTAGACGAATTCCAAACGAAACTTAAAGTTTTGTAAAATAGTTTGCTAAAATAGTAAGGTGACACTCGCTAATAAATTCAAAAAATACATACTTTTTTAAAGATTATCTTCAGCTAAACCTATTTTAATACGTTTTTATTAGCCTGGGTTGTATCTATGTATGTAACGGAATCTTTGAGAATAATTTTCACCGATTTCCAGATGTCTGATTAATTTGAAACTTTGCACACGTACCGATGACAATGCAATGATAAGAAAGAAATGAAAAAGTAAGTAATAGTTAAAAAACTAAAAAACACGCTTTTATAAAAATCCAACAAAAAAAAAGTATAAATAAGAAAAAAATGCGATGTATAAAATCGTGGGGTGCTTTTTCAGTGATCTATGGATACCATGCATTATTAGATAGATAAATATTTATTTTTACAAAATAGTTTGCAGAAAGACTATCACAACAGCTAACAAACTCAACAACCCTACTACAACGTCGAAGTATTCACTTAGAAATAGGTACTCAACATTTTAATCGTTATCTAATGGTTGATATTTGTGAAATGACACTTATCTACAGTTTGTATAATCTGACTTTGCTCATTTCATTTTCTACTAGACCTTATGCGCGCATTTGCTCGCTAATTAGTTACTTAGGCTGTGGCTATAAAATAAAAAGCTAAAGTTTATTAGAACTTTGAAACCGATTGATAAATATTATTTTTATTAGGATAATCTGACATTACAATGTATCTGTGTTCATTTTACAGTTGGAGGCGTTCTTTGTACAAAATTTGTCGGAGATTAAATTAGTACTTTTTGCGTTATAAAAAAAAACAGATTAACAAACGGATGCAATTTCATTTCTATATAATAATAGGGATAATAAATCGATGACATTAGAACTGGCGGATAGTCCGTGGCTGTCCGTAATTTATCACTTTCCATTTGCATACGTAATAAGTGTCATTGAGATTATCCTACAAGAATATTATTTATAGTGTTTACAGAAATTACAAAACCCTTGTTAGAAATACAATTTTATGCTATAATTTATCGTCTGCAACACGCGTATACCTCATTCGGTTATGCGTGTTGGGAAGATTAGACGTTAATTAGAGATGTTTAAGAATTATGGTGCTGATATAGGAGGCTTAGGGCTAATTGGGTAATGTCAGGATTACCGTACGTCATATACACCGCTCATATTACTCACGAGTAAGCCGGCAATGATATTGGTAAATAGATTATATTACGTAATCCCTTGTCATGTAATAAGGAAGACTCTGTTTCATATTGATTGTCTTATGCCCGATTACACCAAACATTGAAATATCTTATCAACGAAATAATTTATCGAGGAATAAAAATCGGAAGTCAAATTAATAAAGACTCTGTTTTGTTTATAATAATAATAATCATTCATTTCAAGAAAAGAACATTCTCATATCAGTATGTTCGTAAAATTTAGCCTATTTACACTTTACAAATTGTAAAAGAAACATATTTTTCTTTCTATTTTTAATTGAAACATATACATTTTTAATTACAAGGCAAATAAATAAAGGACAAAGATATATTGAGGCGGTGAGGTATGATCGCATAGTAGATCGCACGTCACTTGACGTCACACCTTACCATATGATCGTACGGAAGTAGTACCAATAAATGTCCATTTTCACGCGTTTTTCGGAAGTTTCACATTAAAAAAACATTAATGTAGATACTTTATAAGCCTCTTATTTTTGTTAAAAATATTCTTATATAAACAACGCTATAAATATTCAGCGAGTATACGTCAGGTCGAAGCCAAGATTTCAGAGGTGGGAGGTTATTAATATTTATAAATTCGTAAGAAGTAAGAACCTACTAATAAATAATTCCTTTTACTTCTTACTTTTACAGTGATATACTGAAGGTGTTTCCAGGTGTGATGCTATCAATTCTGGGGTTTCGTGTCTTTAAATAAAATATGATTATGCCTATCTTCGTGTTTCTCGCATTTGGATGGAATATCTATAAAGAATAAGTAGAACTTTGAGGTAACTTATAAATAAATAAAGAGACGAAAGACTTTATACTTTTCCGACACGCGTTATGCGGTCTTAATAGAACGTCGTGGGTTCGATTCCCCGGGAGATGAATATTTATACGGTGATCGGATATCTGTATTATATTCTCAGATACTCTTTCGTATGAAAGGTGTCTTAAAGCAAGATTTTTGAAAGACATTCTTTAGAAAATTCCATAAGCTCATACGTTATAAGAAATTGGAAAATTTAATGTACACAATTTAACTTTAACATAATCAGATGCGCAAAGATGGGTGACCGTGGATTGTGAGTGAATGGATTTATACTTCGGATAGCCCGGGTGACGGTGCATAGTCAATGCGGCCAATTCCGGGTTTATTTAGATAAGTTTAAAAGGTAAAGGTAAAATTCAACCGCGACCACTAGCCAGGCAACTGGTTCGAAATATCGGCAATCAAAAATCGTTAACTACGATATATCTTATACATCTATGTCAAAAAAGGATTTTTATATACCTGCAGCCGGACAGAAGTAAATATAAGTATCCATTACCTGTAAAAATAAAACAAAATATATTATTAAAATCACATATAAACCATCATCACCACATAAATCATTAATTAAAAATATACAAAAATTAAGTTCGTCGATATCTACACAAGAGGAAGTCGAACCCAGAACCCTTAGCTTGCCAGACTAACATCGTTCCCGCTACCCCACGTGTGTTATCAATATAGAATGTATAGAAAAGTTTCAATTCAAAGTGTTAATTATTTCTCGTACAATGTTCCGGTTCGTAAGGCGTGGGCGGTAGTAATTATCTTACATAACATTACCATTTTTATGTGTTCAATAAATTGTGCTATTTATACAGTAGCATTATTAAAAAGATTTTCATACTAGATTTTTAGGATCCCATATCAAATAACCAAAAAAGAGCCTTTATGTTCGACATATCCCTTTATCGCTATCGTTAGTGTATCGTATCGTTAGTTATCTAACTCAGAAACTATAAGCTCTAGGTAGATGTACGTGCATGCGCTATGGCTGCTAAGGCATGGGTTAGAGAGAGACGCAATATGAACAAGAAAGCGCACTGGTGTAAATAACTATTCTCTTTCACTACTTCCATTAAAAATGACTATTGAACTTTTTTTTACATGAGAAGAGTAGCAAACGAGCATGCAAACCACTTGATGGTAAGTCACAGCCCGTAGACATCCACGTCAAACACGACCGAAATCCTATCTGAGCTCGAACGTAGATGCGTTGCTACTCCTGGGGACTAAGATAGTTGCCTCGCTTGAAAGTGTAGCCGGCAACCGCATCTTCCAACCGAAACATAGGTAATGCTTTACGGTGGATTATGGGAGCGGCGGTGGTACCTCCCCGGGCGAGCTCTAACGGCTCTGCCACCTTTTAAGTTATAGTTATACATTAGCCCACATGTCCCAGTCTTAATGCCTTTATTCCAGTATCTGGGTCTGAATATCGCCGGTTCATAATTTATGAGGCAAGGCTTACCGACACCGTTCATAGCCAGAGTTGTTTCATTATACGATCGCACGGTGTGGGATTAATAAGCATAAGGGCTTAAGGTTTGAAATCGAATAAATCAGGAACTTCGCTATTCTCGTTTCTGTGAATTGTTGTACCATCGAAAATATTCTTTTTTATTTCTAGAATTACTTGCAAATTAAATTAGATTTTTCCTGTGACAGATTGCTTTGATTTTTTTTAACTTTTCTTTTTAAATCAGAGTAAATTTAAACAAACAAATCACTCATGTATTTTAGATGTACAAGAAAAATTGGCTCCTTTTTCTTGTATTTTCTCGTTTTTATAAAATTATTTATTTAAATGTAATTTAATACTTCTCTAAAAAATCTAATATATCTTCTCATATAAATATCTCACAAATTCAAATATTAGCGTGTACAAACAAAAAAAAAACAAGCTTTATAAGTTTACTAAATATTAATAAAAATCTTAACATACTTATTCTAAGATTCAGAGCTTAACACACGCAAACTAGAACAATCTATTTATAACGTTACTATATACTAAAGAAATCCTAACGCACTTATTCTACAGGAATCCAAAATTTACATTTACATTCTTACATGACACTTCCAAAAGAGATGTTTAAGTTACATGCTATAAGCATAGAGCTCAATTACTATTCCGTAATATGAATTCATTATGCCCGGAGGTCAAAAAGGGACTTGAGAGAAAGGGGCCACCCGTGATTGAAACATCGTGGTGGGTTCTTTGTTGATTAGAGCCTTCCACCTTCGAGATTCAGAATAAAGCTTAGTTGGACATTTTATTTAACTATTTTAGGTTTTTTATAGTAAAATTCGTTAATACTTATAGTAATTTTGTATAATAATTTTAGTAATTTCGATTCTAAGTTTTGACACACCGTATATAATAACTTATTACCTTATGTAACTAATCTGCAAAATTAAACAACATATATCAAGGACAGAAATTGAATAGGTCCCTGTTGTTATCGGTATATGACGTCGTTAAACCTTCTCAAAGGCCCTATGAAACACCCGAAAGGCCCGAAAACCGGATTGTCCACTAAACCAGAAGCAATTAGAACATATTGGAGCAACGTTATGGAGCATGCTCTCTTTAATTGTGGGAAAATAATCGTACCCAGCAGTGAAATAAGTTGCAAACGAAAAAAAGATAAATTTTAAAGTTTAATCCCAACTTCAACATTGTAGAATGTATCCAATTTTACACTAACAATAAGTAAAACAGTTATAATTTTTATAACTAGCAAACTTGCGAGGCAGTTCGAAATATTTTTTTCTGATGGTATTTCTGAATAGACAAACTCTGGCATCGGGACAGAAATAAAACGAAGTGTGCGGCAAAGAACGCAACTTTTTATTCTATCTTTCATTTTCTCCTTTATGTTTTTAACCACTAATTGCAAAAGTAAGTTTGCACAATTTTAAACTTGGAATAAACTACTGACAGATTAAAAGACTGGTTTTCTTTTTATTAAAAAGTAAAAGTGCGCTTCGAAATAGGTCATCGTTAGTTTCAAGTTGTTTCAGCATCTTTTCCCAATTCCCATCTATCTAACTTGGCTACTAGCTTATTAATAAACTACGTAGTCCAGAAATAAATTTTACTTACGAACTTTGTTGGTTAAAGGAAACGTTTGCGTTATTTGTCTATTAGGGAATATTTTCAAATCAAATTTTCAAAATTGCTTTTTAATTCAAAGTTCGAAAGAAACCGCCTATATTTGTCTATCTGTGGAGATTATGGAATAAGTTCTTAAATCAATCCAATAATATCCAAGGGTGCAATCGATCCAAACGAGTGTGCATAATGTCTGACGTTAAATATTCTCCGTCTCCGTTGTCCCATAGACATTTACGTCTATTTCTACTCCTAAAGACTGAGATAGTCGCCTCACTGTAAGTGCTATACTTACCAACCGCACTTCTCCAACCGAAACAAGAAAACTGCTTTTTACCAGATTATGGGGGCAAAGATTCAAATTCAAATTCATTTTAAGATATTCTACACACCTTGACATGAATTAATGTCAAGGGTACAATGTAAAATCGGTACATCGGCTTTGAGTGCCTTGTTGACTGAGGTTGAACGGGGAAAAAAAGCCGGCGGAAAAAACTCTCAGCACTCCTTAAATCCTTTAAGTCCTTGATAAATAAACATTATACAGTATAACTTTTGAAAGATGGAGACCACACGAGATAGTACCTCCCCGGTGGAATTAAACGATAACCAAATTCTATATATCTACACTATCAAACTTTGATATTACCACAACCCATTCGGTAAACAAATGAAAATTCCGGAATGAAACTCAAACAACCCTTGATATGTTCATTTACAAAACATTTAAACACAAACTGTAATAAATAACAAATTTATGAATGCGGTCCAACGTACGAATAAACAAACAAGTCTGTTTGATCGGAAATGAAAACCTCTAATTAGAATTTATAATCACCTCGCTCAAAGCTAGTTAATGTCTGTCGGTTAGTTTTAATTGAAACATTTGGTGCATTCGTGTATTGACACATGTTACATCTGATCGTTAACTGCCCACACAATATAGAACAATTTAGCTTTTCAAACGACAAACATTTTATAATTAAGTACTCACCCGATGTACCTGTTTATTACTTATCAATATTTTTAGAGCGTAGAAATTACACGCATACAAGTCCGTTTGACTGTTTAAAACCATTTGATTGTATATAATTTCTGTTGCCTGTATTAATCAGTCATCAAGGAAACAGAATTAAAGTCATACCTGAGGTAGATGGAATTGAAACACAAATTTAATAGGTTATAGAACTATGGTTTTTAATTACCCGTGAAGCAATTTTCACAACGCTTTACAGTGCTCTTTTTGTACGTCAATAACCTACCACCGACTCGGAAGATTTTTCCTTTTGAAGAAGAGGCGAAAATAACTCCAAAACACACATCTTTTCCATAACTGAAAATGTCATTTACAAATATTAACTTAAATTAATGGAGCAATTGGAGCTGGATTCGTATTAGAACATGTTTTTTTACTGCTAGTTCTATTATATTTACTTTTATTTATAGAATAAAGAATATTTTTTGTTGGAAATATATATATAAAAGTTCTTTCTAATCCCTATAAACTACCTATAAATCTCCCGTCATGGTTTCATATACTGTTGCCTAATTATCGATAGTCGATGAATCAATAGTTGATATTAAAAACCAGTTACAATATCGATACGGCAATCGATAATTGGGACTTTTCCATACTACCGATAATATTGTCGACTACTTTTCTGTTGCAAATGGAGGCGAAGTTGCTTCTTTCCATCATCCGCCTTTTTAATTAGGTCGATTATAAAAATCGATACTATCGAAATTAGCATATCGATAGTCGATCGATAGTTAAGCAACGCGTTAAATTTACCACACTTGAAGATATTCTATGCAAATAATGGCGAGGTCATTGGCACATTATTATCTTAGCATCCCCGTGCCATCCGTATTATTTATTACTGTTTGCGAATGCGCACTAAGTACTAACGACAAATAAATCAGTTACAAACAGGGCCAACATCCAGCGGATGGCACGCAGTTCAGTCACGATTTATCAAACTTGTTTTATTGAAGAACTTTACTAAGTTTTTATCTCCATTTTTTGTTCCTTTCTATTGTCCCTGAGCTCTTATCAAATTTTTTGTGAAGCTTACAGCCAATGTTCGTTTTGTAAATATCAACAATTGTCATTTGAAAAATGATTAATTGCTTTCTTGTAATATACCTATTATTAATTAGTCATAGTCTGCCTGTTAAGATTCCGGCCTCTCACAACTGGTATGAAGTTAAAATTCTTAGCACTCACTTCTAATTTTTCGAAGTTGTGTGTGTATTACAAATTAATTATCACTTTTTTAATAGTGCAAAAACAGGAGAAAACTGGCATGCCAAAGAGTCCTTAGTTCTCAAAGATGTTTGAATTCTACTAATCAACATTTGATGTTGAATTATGACTTAGGAATTCTCATTCTGAGAGGATAGCTAGGCCCAGCAGTGAGACCAAAATGCGGGCTGATGAAAAATAAACCTATTTGATTAAATATTATTTATCTCTTCTGTGTGTGATATTCAATGCATTTTAAATGCTAATATGCTTCTGTCAATGATAAAAAAGATGACTATCAATTTTTTCTGTTAATCCGTACAAGGTAATATTGTAGAAGCTAAACCGAGTTTTATAGTGTCTCGGCAGTATTTTAATCTAATATACTTTATGTAAATTATGGTCCCCAGGAGTAGCAACGCTTTTGTGGTCGACTTCAAGTTTTACTCCTCTTCTTTATTGAGTTGTTTACAGATGTCCACGAGCAACAGTGACCAGTTATCACTAGGTAAACTACATATTTGCTACTTCCATTTTCTAAAAAATATTGTGATTTAATAAAAGTGACTATTTTTAATCCTATAATAGATCTGGTCTACAATTAAACATAGCCAGCACTATATTATAATTTATGTATTATATTATACTTTATTTGTTTAATTGTCCGACTTGTAAAGGTGTTGAGCTGTAATAGCTTTACAATAATACCTTATACTTATGTGCATAAAAAAGTTTAATTTTTGATATCACACGAAAATCATACGTAGGTGGATACATAAACATTGGTTATCATATAAATTACCCGTGAAATGTACGTTAAATTGAAAGTGTAAGCAATAATCTCATTACAATCTACTCTCGATCCAGAATGTTAAGCCGGGATTATAACCGTAAAATTTTAAATACCAACTCAATAACACCCATAAGCCGATTAGTTTATTGAGCGTCGTTTGAGCTTTTATCTCTAAGTTTACACGTAAATTCCATTTTAGCGCATACAAAACCGGTAATTCTGCGTAATGTTGAGACTGTAATCTGTAATTGCCGAGTTGGACGTGTTACAGATTAGGCGCTCTGCACACCGTCCGCCCGTGATAGGATTAAATCGGCAGGAGCGTTCACCATCCTTACATTATTCAAGTTTTAACCCCCCTACTCTTTAACTTAACACTTCCCCTGCGGCGTACCACATTGCTATGTATTACTTGGATTAACGCGCTTGCGGCTTGTACACACCTGTCGTATACGTAAAAAATGTATTCGGGCGAACAAAATTACTGTATTTACGTCGACACCACAAGACTGCGGGCGGAAACAACGTCTGTGTATATACAGATGCTAAAAAATACAATATTTCAACGAATTGTCGGCTCATCTTCAGTCTTAAAAATACAGCTCCAGTTTAGTGCCGCCTCTCGTAACACTGTCTGGATAATATACAAGCGCCGCAATCAAAATGTTATTGAGTAGTAAATGCGCGAGCAGGCCTCCTAACTTGATTGAAGTGATTGTTGCAACCCACGTCTGATCCTAATCAGAACTGAAAAGCTTGCGTTAAAAATATAAAATCTTATCATCCTTATGATGTTATAATATTTTTATAAATAAATAAGAAAACTTACACTCTTACAAAAAATAACCTTAATAGTACTGCTGAGAGATATGCCTTAGCGGATTAGGCACCTTTATACTAAATATGCTAATATTTTCATAGTTAAATAAAAAAAATGAACGAAGAAGAACAAAGATACGTGCCAAGAATGCATAAGAATCAGTCTACTCCCAAGGTGCGCCAATAGACGATTTAATGGAAAAAAACTAACCAGCTCTCCCCCTTTCGATTTAACTACCCCTTCTCCCTAATTTTACGTGAGATTTTTTACGTTAATACGTTAGGGAATGCAGCTAGCGTTCGTGTCACCTTGCCGCGTGGGCACGGACTCCTTTTACACTGTTTAAATTAGGTTTTTATTATTATTATGTAAGGTTTTCATTACTGTAATTAACCATGTAATTAACACTTTCCCTACGGCTCGTACACCTGTATTGTACGGACAAATCTGTATGGATTACCGGCGAACCAAAATGTTATGTTTACGTCGATGCTACAAGACTAGGCGCGGACATTACGTCTGTGTATTCGTAGATGCTACACGATGCTAAAAGTACAATATTTCAGTGAATTGTCGGCACACCTTAAATCTAGAGATATATGCTCCAGCTTACTGCCGCCTCCCGCAACGCTGACCTAATCTAGTACATATATAAGCGTCACAGTAAGTGTTAAATAATGTGTAAATAAATATTTATTCAACTAATCAAAATTGACCGAACATAGACGGTTGGTAGATCTTTATCCAGTGTGTGACAACCCTAATGTCCATTAACAATAAGTTGACTGCATGACCATCATAACTTGCACGATATAAGTACTTGGAACATTTTGAAGGTGCAGCCATTAGCGATTATAACCAAAATTTCCAAAATTTCGGTAGTGGAACCAAGAGCGCGATTAATTTTTATTTTAACGCAAGTCTGACCGGTTATTATATTTTGTATTAGCGTTAACCTGTGGCTTTTTCCGCGCAATATAAAAAAGGTTACAAATATAGATCGGTTATAAATTGTATAATGACACATAATTTCAAAAGTATTCAAAAGTATACGGCTATCCGATATGTTTTCGTCATTGCTCAGATTTTTTTTTATATATTAGCCTATCGATAAGGCAAACGGGCTGCCTGATGGAAAGCAATCACCGTCACCTATGGAAATTTGCAAAACCAGAGGAATCGCCAATGCATCACCGGCTTTGAAGGAGAGCTCTTTTTGCACCTTTTTTGAAGAACCCCATGTCTTAGCGCTCCGTGAATATCTCAGGAGGAAGTTCATTCCACATCTTGCACGTCCGTGACAAAAACGATCGTGCAAATTGAACCGTGGAGGACCGCCACGAGTCCAATTGATGTGGATGACTTCTAATATAATGAGGCATAAGTGGACATTTATAAAAGATGTTTTCCTTTATCGTCAAAGTCAGTGATAATTAGTTACTGTACCCTAAAAGTCAGAATGTCAAGGATTTTTTCCAGAACCTCCCGTGTGAGAGCCCAAATTTTCACTACAAAGTTATCATTGCATTTCACTAATGGTTGCCGTTTTGCAAGCTTTCAGCGATCTCATAAATTCAAGATAACCAGTAATGGAAAGTAAACAGAATAAGCTGTTGTTTTCCGGCAATCTCTAACCGCTATATTAGTTACAGTTTCGCATAATTTGCCCGCAGATTATGCAACGATCATGCTGTAATTGTTCCATTTCATGCCAGCATGTACATAGCTCTTATCCAAAGGGAATAAGATGGAAAATTGAGCAATTCGCGTCACTGAAATGCAACTATCATGCTAATACAGTAAACGATTGTCAGGAACCGCTCGATCATTTTCCAGTTAGACATAATGGCGGAAATCAGATACGTAATAGCGAAGATAACTTTGAAATTGAATGATAAAATATGGAATATATTTACTAGGAAATAGCGTTAGGAAAGTACGTTGACATTTTGCGTTGCTTTGCGAGCTGCAAACGAGCTGCGAAGTGTTTTGAAAATGAAACGTAAACATTTTGTTGAGTTGGTAGATCGTCGATTGATGAAGGTAAGCATCGGATGCGATTAGGGTTAGATGGGTCACCGCTAGTGGTTAAATTACTTTCCATGTTTTAGCATGCACATTAAGAAGTCAATCTCGTTTATTATCGATAGATGATAGTCGTTAAATTTTGCCGGAAGCCATACGAGTGGATTGAAAAGATACGTCAGGCCTCTTAACCAATAGCTCATTATTCTACCGATACGCATTGGAGTAGTCCCTGATTTGCGAAGAGAAACTTAGTAGAGCATGAAAAAGTTTACGATAAGATGGTTTTAGGACATGAAAAAAAATTCTCAAACTCATTAAACTGATAATTTTAAAGGGGAGAGAACTATAGTTCGACTGGGGAGGTACCACCGCCGCCCTCATAATCTCCGTAAAGCATTACTTGTGTTTCGGTTGGAGAGTTGCAGTTGCCGGCTACACTTTGTATCGAGGCGACCATCTTAGTCCTCAGGAGTAACAACGAATATAAGTTCGAGGTTCAGTCGTGTTTGTGATTGTACATACATTGATGTCTATGGGCTGCGACTATTTAACATTCGATGGTTTGCATGCCCGTTTGCTACTCTTCTTAAGTATAAAAAAACTGACTTGAATTTACAATATCCTACACAGGTATTAAATGACTTGAAGTCAACTCTCGTCGTGAAGATAAGCCATAAAGTAAAACAAAATACGCGAGGCAATTAACACCAAGTTCTGTTGAGTGTAGCCAATAATCGTTACAAGTTTACCGTCATTTCTCCTCGTTTTGTGTCAGGAGGGGTACAAAGTTGCCTATGGGCGACTAAATACAGTATCTTTTGCAGTAAAGTTATGTAGGTATTTCTAAAATGTTTGTAAATGTCTCAAATTTATGCAACTTTGTGTTTCAATGTTCGAGGTACCAACACATCCATTCTGGCAGCAATGCTAAGCAAAACTGTGTTCCGATTTTGGTAAAGGATGTAAACTTCTATATACGAGGTGTTTTACATGTGCTCAGGAGGTTTCATCGTATGTATTTACGTCTGACCTCAAGTAAAATTATTTTATTATACATATTATGTATATTACTGACCGGGGCCAGCTTCGCTCGGGTCATAGAGTTAATATTTACTTACATTATTTTTCTTTAATACATGCATCCAGTCATTACTTACTGGCAAAAACTAACAATAAGAAATATCTACTCGTACAGACAGACAGATGGGAGACTTTGTTTTATAATATTTAGAGAAAAAATGAGAGTAGAAAACGAGTATGTATTCTCCTGAACGATTTCTACTCATGGCCTATATAGAACAGGAGTGCCACCTTATGTCGAACACAGATGCCTCTAACACATGTAACATACGTTAACTTAGTCTATATAATATTTTCATAAATAAAGGCAAAATTATAGAAATAAAGGCTTAAAAGGGGAGGTCTACCTTTCTTTTTTTTTAATCAAGCTTTAAATTTTTAGAAACAAATTCTACTGAACTCATTTGACAGTATTTCAGACAAAATTTTCGTCAATTTAGCCGTAATAACGAGCCATGCAAAGGGTTCAATATATCGGCAATCATATCGTTAGTCATGAGTACCCGGTACATAGCAATATGGATAAATTAAGCGATGATTTCAGTGTATAATCATGTAACAGATTAAAATTTAAAAAAATACTAGATTTTGTCTTTTATGGTAATAAATTTTAAGATGTTATTTGTTATATTTCGTTGATTTAATTATGTTCATAAATCTTAAAATGGAAAGAAGTAAATAAATACATACCGAAGTTCTCTTTCAATTGACCAATATTTACTCCTTAAATAAATCATTGCCAAAATACCTCTCAAATTAATATCAAAATGCTGTTTGTTCCCGGCTTAATTAAATCGTACAATTAATGGAACGTCATTTGCAAAGGCAAAAAACGTTTTTATTATAAAAAGTTAATTTCCTTAATTTGGCCGCTCTTCCTTTTCGACGGTCTGAATCTTTTGCCAGCGACCGACTACAAAAGGAAAAAGTCATGCTTATTCACATTTTATCCTTACATTCGCGAGTTTTGTGACTCGGCAGCATCTGTTAGTTTTATCTTTTTTACCTAAATACCCCAATGCTGTTATGACGACCAGAAAAAAAATCTAACACACTGTCTTCCCTTTTGA
Organism: Phocides pigmalion okeechobee; assembly: GCA_018251015.1. Taxonomy (NCBI): domain Eukaryota; kingdom Metazoa; phylum Arthropoda; class Insecta; order Lepidoptera; family Hesperiidae; genus Phocides; species Phocides pigmalion. The sequence goes on from DWON01001867.1 coordinate 19,409, forward strand.
CAAGAAAGGCCTGGAGTAGACTTCACCATGCTGCTCCATTGGCTATTGCTAAAGATACGGGTTAGTGGCAAATTTATCTATCAAATGTTTGCAAATCACCTGTAGAGCCTCAAAGCTTTAACAATACATACCCTCTGTAATACGGATCAACGTATCAAATTTAGCCACCAGCGCTCACCCATTCAACTCACAACTTCGCTCAACGTTGGATAACATAATCCGCGGGATTGGTCAAGCTTAATGCGTATTGCATCTTGAAAATATTTTAATACACAAACATACACAAAGATATACTTAGAGATAGCGTATGCATGTATATGTCAGTCTGTAAAATAGTCCAAGATAGGTGGTAGATGAAAAGGGTCTTTCCTCACGCCGGGTTGGCTTCGTACATACGTAATATTCTTTTGAAATCCACACGAACACAACTTTTACAACGTAAAGCTTAATCATGAAATATTCATAAAACAGAAGCTATTTATGTTCCGGTAAATGTATACGCGGACATTATACGCTTATGGAAGTTTTCTTGGGTCTCAGAAACGGTAGAAACAGAGGGCTTATTACGGTCGCAACATATACTAGCATTTGTAAGGCAAATTACATCGCCTCCTGCCCTAATGTGGTTAAAATTATTCTTGTTAGTGGATTTCTTTTACGTAAAAAAATATATCAACGTTAATGCCGGCTCGCTTTTTCAAAGCGGGTCGCAATATGTTATTTACGGACGACGTAATCCCCAGTTGATATGGGAAAGAGTTCATATTAAATGCTGTTAGTGATGTAATAAGTTACAGTAATTTTATTAACGCTGACCAACACGGCGGCCGTGTCGTAGGGTTATGGATTTATACAGCTTTGCAGCGTTCCGTAGTGAAGTGGCTAAAACTGACAAATTTAAATCCATCTATCATGATCGTCTATTTGTTTAATTGTTCCTTTGTCGTTCTGTCCGTCTGTCCACAGTCAGTCCGTCTATCCATGCGTCCTTCTGACCGACTGTATATCCGTCCGTCTAACCTTTCGTCTGTCTGCCCGTACGTTCGTCCATCTGTCCATCCGTCCATTCGTCCGTCCGTCCTTTTGTCCGACTGTTTGTCTGTTCGACTATTCAACAGTCCGATTTTTCGTCTATCCATCTGTCCCTCTGTCTCTTTGTCTATCTATATATCCATCGGTAGTGTCTGCCCGTCTGTCCGTCCATCCAAGTGTCAATCTATTTATTAAGCCGTCTCTACATATGTTTGTCAATCCGTCATTTTATTCAAATATTGAAAGGAATACATAGATGACATTTGGAAGGTAAGTATATATATAAACCTTTACGGATATACTGAAATTACAAAGAAATAATCATTATGAGCGGTAACTCCATACCATCTATCATCATGCCTAAGGTATGGAAAAACATTTGCAAGAATTTCATGCATTGTTTTTTTAAGTGTGAAGAGTAGCAAACGAGCATACAAACCACCTGATGTTAAGTAGTAACAGCCCATGGACATCCATGTACAATCACAAATAAGACTAAAATACTATGTATCTGAGCTGGAACATGGATGCGTTACTACTTTTGAGGACTAAGATGGTCGCTTCTCTTCAAAGTGTAGGCGGCAAACGTACCTCTCCAACCGAAACACAAATAATGCTTTACGGCGGTTTATGAGGGCGGCGGTGGTACCTCCCCGGTCGAACTAAAGTTCTCCCACCTCCCAAATTTTAATTGTATGAGTTTTTAAAAGTTAGATAGAACTTAAAATGTCAATAGCGGCAAGAAAATCCAGGTATACAGACATAGCAAAATCTAATACCAGACATCTTTCTCCGGTTATTCAGATTTTTACAAACACGTCTTTTATTACCAGTAAACAAATGCCTTATCATCAAGACAAAGACTACGTTAAACAAAATGCGCTTTTATTGCACAAAGGAGCGCTACAAACAGTCCTTGTCGACACATACTAGCGATGTACCAAATCTTTAAAAACGTGTATCGGCGGATTTGAATTCGAGTCGGATATCGACCTCAACTTTAATAAGCAATTACATTTGAAATTTCGTCACATTATTAAAATTAATCATTAGTATCTTGTATAGGTATGGTATAAGCTATGAAATTTATTCAATATACATAGATGAACCAAGTATGTGTATTTAAGAAAAAAAATGTTAAATGATATTTCAAAGTATTTGTTTATTGCATATTTTGAATGTCATGTACATTATAACAGACAAATAACAGATACGGAACAAGTATAAGAAAAGTAACAGATACGGTTATGCATATTTAGTTTCTCCTTCAGATATCGGATATGGATATCTGACACATCACTAGTGCATACATGTGGCTGCTATGATGGAAGCGAGTACTAGACGCAGATTATCCCGGCCTTCTCTACTCTAAATATTTGATAAATGCACTATAAAAGTTTAGCATTTTTCGCTTATATTCGCAACTTAATCGTACTACTTATGATGGGCGTAGCTTTACATACTTTGTTGTATGGGGGATTGAAAGACTCAGATTTTCCCCGAACTTTACGCAAAAAAAAAAAATTCTAAATGCTTATCTCAGACAAACTAGCACAAATATAGAAGTATACAAATGACGGAAAGAAAATATAAACTCAGATAACCTACAAAACTGTGCGGGGCTCTTCTCAAAAACTCAAACAAAAAAATTACATAGATTAAATTTCAAAGATGAGTGTGTTGTACCGACATGGTAACGTAACAATGTAATATGTTAGAATAACAAAGTGCAGTATTTCTAGCCATTACGTTAACACTTGACTGCGACGCCCGTACATTTGATCGGATCGGCGATGCGGGAGGAGGCACTAAGCTGGAGCATATATTTCTAGACTGAAGCGCCGACTTCACTGAAATATTGTATTTCTAGAATTTGTGTATCATCTACGAATACACTAACGTGATGTCCACGTTCAGTCTTATAGCGCTGACGTAAGTACAGCATTTTGTCCGCCCGTAATCGATACAGACAACGTACGACACAGGTGTGTACAAGCCGCAAGTGCGTTGTGCCGCACAAAACACAGCAGTACTGTACGTCACAGGAGTCAAGTGCTTGCTGCAGACATGCGCGTCCAATAATTATTCCTAGAATAACAATATTCTAAGACAACTCTTCAATTTTAAAGGTGGTAAAGCCGTTAGAGCTCGCCCGGGGCGGCACCACCGCCACCCTCATAACCCGCCGTAAAGCAACATGTTCTTCA